>CM034149.1:882105059-882323748 GCA_019776745.2 Taxus chinensis | reverse complement strand
CACCTTTAGAGCATACAAAAGCCAGCCCCAAATAATGGGTGCATGAAAATAGGGTGAAATAGGTTCCTTGCCTTAATGCAGAGCTTACCGAGGACTATCAGTCTGTTATGAAGATGCTTCAACTGTTATAAAATGGCCTATAAAAATCAATTAAAAAATAACCTTCTTTTGTAATCTCGAAAGCAGAGATCAACACCTTCAGAGACTCGAAGAGACGATTTTAATAATGCCGGCGAGTAATGACATGCATGGGTCTTGGTCAACCACGCACCATAATGACCAATTATAGCTATAATATAAAAATAACAGTCATTCTTGCAACTGAAATATTTAAAAAGCCTCATCCACTCTAAACTAATGGCTGCATGCTAATAAACACAAAGTAAAGGGTTACATGTCAGGTACTGTTCCGGAGTGATTCATCACTTCAAAAAGTTTAAGAGCATCCTTTGCAAAGCCCATGGTGCCATATTTGGAATCATGGCATTACACGGAGGAATACATTTTTTGAGGCACTTTGTTTAAACAGTTCATGTGCCTTGTGTTATGCTTCCACATTTGCATAAATATCTACCCGGGTATTTGCAACTACAACATTTGACGAAATTAGCCATAAAATAAGTTTTATGGCATCAGATTGTTGGAAAAAAAAAAAGAATTGTGTAAAAGCTAAGCCATTGTATATGCTGAAGAATTTTTTTAAAGTTCTTACCCAAACACTTATAGCTATATTATGAGTTTCAGAGATTTTTGTAGGGTAAGGGAGGGGAGGAGTTTGCACTAACTTGAAAATCTTAAAATTTACATCGTTGTCAAATGGTCTCATCAAGCACCATTTTCACTGCAGCACATGCCAAAAAATATAAAATTAATATTATGGGGGTTACAAATGAATTGATAAATCATAAAAAAAGAAAATTAACAAAGATTTCAAAATAATCTATAAAAAATATTGTATCTACTGTTTTTTTCTCCATGTATACCTTTAAAAGTATCGTATCTGCTATTTTTTTCTCTATGTATTGAACAACAAAAAAAACTTGAGTGGGAAAAATAGACCCATGTCAAACAAACCCACCAACCGGGTTAAGCGCTCTTAAAAACCCAAAGTAGAACATGGAGAGTGACACATACTAAACATCCTTTCAGACTTCTCATTTTCCTTGCATGATAATACAAGCACTTTATTTGAGATCTAAAGGAGTTTAAACCATGCTAAAACCCAAGTTAACGTTGTAAATTTAGCAGTAATTGGATAGTTGCAGAAGACGAGTACAGAAGTCTGATTTCTGATTTACTAGCAACGGTAAAGTATGGTTTCTCTACTCTCATAATTAAATAAACATAATGTTATGGAGAACTATGCTAAACAGAGAATATGGCTAATAGCTGTCCTAAAGTTAGTACCATTATGGGTTAAATCAGAAACATATGAATTGTATAGCTTTAAAAGTATCATATATGCTATTTTTTTCTCCATGTATTGAACAACAACAAAAAGTTGAGTGGGAAAAAATAGACCCATGTCAAACAAACCCACCAACCGGGTTAAGCACTCTTCAAAACCCAAAGTAGAACATGGAGAGTGACACATACTAAACATACCTTTTAGACCTCTCATTTTCCTTGCATGATAATACAAGCACTTTATTTGAGATCTAAAGGAGTTAAACCATGCTACAACCCAAGTTAACATTGTAAATTTAGTAGTAATTGGATAGTTGCAGTGAGTACAAAAGTCAGATTTCTGATTTACCTAGCACGGTAAAGTATGGTTCTCTACTCTCATAATTAAATAAACATAATGTTATGGAGAACTATGCTAAACAAAGATATGGCTAATAGTGTCCTAAAATCAGTACCATTATGGGTTAAAATCAAAAACATATGAATTGTATAGCTTTAAAAGTATCGTATCTGCTGTTTTTTTCTCCATGTATTGAACAACAAAAAAAAGTTGAGTGGGAAAAATAGACCCATGTCAAACAAACCCACCCAATTGGGTTAAGCGCTCTTCAAAACCCAAAGTAGAACATGGAGAGTGACACATACTAAACAACCTTTCAGACCTCTCATTTTCCTTGCATGATAATACAAGCACTTTATTATGAGATCTAAAGGAGTTAAACCATGCTAAAACCCAAGTTAATGTTGTAAATTTAGCAGTAATTGGATAGTTGCAGCAGAGTACAGAAGTCAGATTTCTGATTTACTAGCAACGGTAAAGTATGGTTCTCTACTCTCATAATTAAATAAACATAATGTTATGGAGAACTATGCTTAAACAGAGATATGGCTAATAGTTTGTCCTAAAGTTAGTACCATTATGGGTTAAATCAGAAACATATGAATTGTATAGCTTTAAAAGTATCATATATGCTGTTTTTTTCTCCATGTATTGAACAACAACAAAAAGTTGAGTGGGAAAAATAGACCCATGTCAAACAAACCCACCAACCAGGTTAAGTGCTCTTCAAAACCCAAAGTAGAACATGGAGAGTGACACATACTAAACAACCTTTCAGACCTCTCATTTTCCTTGCATGATAATACAAGCACTTACTTTTACTTTTAGATAAAATCACGTATCAAATAACTATATTACGAGTTTTAGATATTTCTGTAGGTTCAAGGAGAGTGAGGATGTTTGCACTAACCTGTAAAATCTAAAATTGCATCATTTTCAGACGGTATCATCAAGCACCATTTTCCATTAATATCTGAACCTTCACTGCACACATACCAAAAAAAATAAAATTAATGCTATAGGGTTACAAATGAATCGATAAATCATAAAAATGAAAATTAACAAATATTTGTAAATCATCTATAATAAAAATAAATTCAAAGAAGGCAAACAAAATGATTTTAAAACTACACCTTGTTTAAGTTTTTGTGAAAATTTCAAAAGTAATGTAATCACTATCTTCTAATTGTAGGTATTGCTCCTAGAATCATATGATAAGTTGGCAGCCGCGATGATAGATTCAAGTTGACAAAAAGATGTCTATAGAATCATACTTGTATATGTGTTTCCCCTTTATTTTATTGTACCAACAAAGTTGAAGTTCAATTCCTTCTTGTCTATCCAAAAGATCAATGTCATTATGGTAATCAAACACTTTATTACCATCTTTTTTTCCGTATTCTTTGAACCCTCCCAATGTACCAATGTTCCGCATGAAACACCGTGATTTGTACTTCGAGAAACCCCTTTTCTTGTAGTCCGTTCAGCTATGGGTATAGAATCAATGTCAAACAAAACCCCACAATCTGACCCAATGCCAAAGCTAACTGAAACAACCCTTTCTTGGTGCTCTCTCATCTCATCTAAAGTACACCCCATTTCTCACTTTGGTCAGCCTATCCTTGGATAATGTTGGATTTCCATTCAATTGACTAACCAAACATGATTTATACATATCCTTACCATCGAGATCAACAACTGGTTTAATGGCTGCACTTTCATTATCCTCAATGGAATCTAATATTTCATCCAACTCATGCCTCCACTCACTTTCCATTGTTTGAAATTCACTTCCATAATACCGCCATCAATGATGAAGGTTGGAATATAGAGATAGAATGCTCTGGAAGAGAGTCATGAAGTACTTCATCCACAACTTGTAATTTTGGATAATTTTGATCCTCTTTCCATGGTTTAAGCCACCAAGAAGATTGAGTGTTATTAATGGGTTTCATGCCAAGACTTGATAAAATGCCTTGTGCATCATTCAATCCTTTTTTTAGAGCTTGTATAATTTTATCATCAGTTGATATTGTATCATATTGTGACAACATAGTAGGGTTTATACTTCATGTTTTGATGCAATTTACTCCATATGTTTTCTTGCTTCTTATGAGATTTATTAAAATGAAGTCCTTGGGAACTTGCTTCTTCTTCAGCAACCCTATTAAGAGTTCCAACAGTGTGAAGTAAATCAGTGAAATCAGTAGGACCTTTCTACTCCAACCATGCCACCAACTTTGCCTAAAGAAGTTTTCACATACATCTGAACCAGTTAGGTGCAACACACATGGTAAGTGTGGGTAGTGATCTCGAAACAATTTCATCAATAAAACTACAAAATGGCAAGAAATCTGCACATCAAGATATGCCTCTTTGCTGATAAAATTAATGCTAACATCTGTTTGGGACTGATTTTGTACCCAACACATCCATAATATAAAGAAATGATGAACTCTTGATGCATTCCGCACTCTTTCCCAAAGAGTCAAAGTATTAGACAAAAAAATGTCAATGTAATCAGCAACAATTGATAAATAAATCTCTGTACCTAATATCCTCTCTGTCCTGCCACTTATTTACTTCTCATACTTTTCAAACAATTTTGAACATGCCTTGAAGCAATGCGTTATGCTGAAGCCCCCATTTTGTCGATCTATCCTCTCTATATCTTCAACTTTCAACTTGTGATCATCCACTTTAAAATTATTATAAACCATTTCGAACATGATTAAAACTAATCAACTCTTTTCCAACTATCAAATCCTGTCGACCACTGAATAAAGGATTCACTAACTTTTTTACATTATGGATGTAATCTTGATCATGAAGTCCTGCTACTTTTTTATCGATAATATGAACCTGTTAGCATCCATCATTCCCATGGAATTTGATATCTGATTCCATTGTTGAAGAATAATCCCTTAACATAAGATGTCTTCTTCTACTATCTCCATCTGAGGAATGGCCAATAATAGGTCCTAAATACATTTCTACATGTTTCTTCCACATCACTTCTATTGTTTTCCATTATTGATGAACAAAATCTGCATTGAACCTATTGCATGTTGGATGAAGAACCACAACCAAACGAGGAAGCATATCATGTAAGGGGTTTGCAATAATAACACGTGCATAGTGTCCAATCACATTGTTCTTCAAAGCATTTGTAATATTTTCATATCCTATTGCTCCTTCGCCAACCGTCACTAAGAATGTGATTGACATTGGTGTTCTTCTTTATTTCCACAAAAACCCCACCAACGTATCACTTTTGCAACCCACCTGATATATTTTTTCACAATTGTTTCATCTTCAGCAGGGCATACAGGAATTGGGCCTTCTATCCCATGCTTGGACTTATAACTAGCATAAATATTTCCTATTGCCTTAAAAATGTATTCGTGTTCCCCTGGAATGTATGTTAATGATTTTCGAACTTGCCTCAGAGTTGTAGATATTGAAGGACCATCTAGATTCAAGCTAAGAAAGCTATGCAATCTAGGACCTCCCCATAGCTTGATTATCTCAGTAAATAGATTTGGTGGATTTACTAATACCTTTTTCCTTCCTTAGAATGCACATTATGTGAAAGATATCATGTACAAATTCCCAAACTACATCCTTACCCTGTAATTTTCCTTTTCTATGTGCCTCACACACATCTTTGCAAAATTGATCTACATCTTTCCTTTCTATAGATTCAAATAACTTTTCCCTTAGGGATCTAATTCTAATAGATAATGAAGCAACAATTGTTCTCTCCCACTAAATAGAACACATTGTTATTCTTAGGCTTGTATTAGCATCTCGTGAAACTCTTTTGAGTTCACTTTGAGTCAAAAAATCTAATCTTCTCCCTCTTCATGTATCTCTCCCATGTATTTTAGTGGAGCTTATCATTTCACGATACAAATGTGTCCTGAAGTCATCATGATTGGGGGCCAAATTACATTATTGGCCATGTGCAATGAACCACCTTGTGTAAGTCCTTGACTCAAGAAAACCCTATCATATTCAACCCTTTGATTTTGAGAGAACTTGTAGGGGACCAAAAAAAGGTACTATTGACGAGATTGTCATCATAACATATGGGAGGGATCTTGAGCATTGATCACATACTAATGTATGACACCTTAATAAGTTATTGGTTACATTCTTTAGTGGATCATGGTATGTTGGAATGAGTGCTTAGCTGTCTAAACAATATGAAAGAATTCTATTAGAAAACTATGGTTGCCAAAATTTAGCCAATTCAATACAAGTATTTATTTGTGCCCCATGTGAATTGTAGGAAGCTTGCAATATATGGAGGCATTGCCACAATGCTATTAAATACTAATGCCATTAGTAGAAAGTGATCATCCAATAATAATTACAAGTTTTCACCAATGTACAAATGACAAGTGACTCAACTCTTGTGCGTTGTGGAGGAGTAAGACTGTGAATGCACTGTGTGTAAGTTGTAGACCATAGGATGCATAGAAACCTACGCAAACTGTGAATGATGGCATCTAACCAATGGTCTATACAACTTGAATTTACCAAATGTAGCCACTCCTCAACTCAAATGTCCACACTCATTAAATTCTAGTAAGTGTGTGCTTCTTTGATTTCATGTGCTCATTGATAGATGAGACCCATGATGTAAGAGTAGCAGGAAACAAGAAAAAAACTATTTCTTTTGATCTTTGGGGCACTCCACTTTGAAAAGCCATTCTCAATATGTCTGAACATATTCTGGTAGCGTGGTCTAAAATGACCTATGATCCAATTTGAAGTCTTGACTGGGAATTATTAAACAACATGAAGAATTTAGATTGTACGTTCTATCTAGAAAACGATGGCCCAATCCAGACACACTTGAATAATTTGGTGTTGTTTGTGTTATCAGGTTGTGTTAGAGCTTGATTACTTACCACAGATAGCAATTGCAATGACATGAGTAAGTCAGATCATAAATTTCAAATTTATTGTGACCCGTCATCGATCAGATCCACACAGACATCGGTCAGAGCAAGTGACTTATCCAACGCGTACAGGTTAGGTGACCAAGCTTACCGATGCACAATTCAGCCATGTGTAATGTGTTTTATTTTTAAAAGCACGGGCTTTAAATATGGATTTTCATCTTCCAAGAAAAGGCTATTGGATGTAATTGAGTTAGCCTTTTAGGAGCCCTAAGTTTATATGATTTATATATAAGCTCGAAACATTAGGGTTCAGTAGTAGAGTCAAATAGAGGGATTCGCTATTAGATCCTAAATATTCTCTCTCAGACCGAGAGGATGAAGATAAAGAAGAAGAAGAGAAAAAAGGAACAAGTTCACATGAAGATAGAGACTCCATGGAGAGGAGCGGGACAGAAGGAAATAAATGTAACAGGTTTTCACACAATTCTTCCATGCCCTAGAAGAGGGATTACGTCTGAGGTCTGACTGCTATCAATCTAGATTTGTATTTAGTTTAGTCTCATGTAATGGCTAAACATAGTCCTGCAAAGCACATTAGGGATTTTTCTTGTAGATCCACATGAATGGTCCAGATCTTGTATTATAAAGATCTATGTAGAATCTAGTCTTACATTGTAGATCTGTGAGATCTTGTATTACTGAAACCCCACATATGTCCGTGAGTAGTTATTCATAGAGCACTCGTATATGCAGATTCATAATATAGTGAGAGCCTGGCTGCACAGTGGCAGATTGTTAAGGGTAGCTATTCGGGTATGTGAGAATTGTTGGTTATGTTTGCAGAGGCACAGTAATGTAATGCACTTGAAGGTAGATCTGGTTAGAGATTCTAGAGGAGACACAAGTGGTGGTATGGAGGCACGGTTTAGTGTACTCAGGAAGATCTGGTTGGGGATCTGGGAGGAGGAGATACTCTTGTAGAGATACATGTACTCTTGTAAGCAGAAGCGTTGGTTTGTAAGTCTCAATTGTTATATTCATATATATAGTCATATATATATATAAAGGGAAATGACATCTATTTTAGGCATGGACGTAGAAAACTTAGTTTTTTTGAACCATCAGTGAGATTGAACTTGCTCTCATAAGGGTTCTACAACCACCATTATTTTAGGTGCATCTTACATTATTCTAGCATTTAAACTTCCACTGCTGTAGATTTGGTTTGGGAAATTTCGGTATTGGATCCTGTAGCTACAAAAGATTTTGTTTGTTATTAAATCATAGAACTATTGTTATAGTCCCGTTTTATGCAACCGACTAACTAATGGTCCAGAGCATTCTTTGTCATTCCTGTTGAGAAGATCACAGGAAGATATCTTAATCTCAAGTGGGAGCTAGTTAAGAGTAAGGTTGCTGGAAATTACTAGTGATCTGATTTACATAATGGCTTACATGTCTTGTAGCAGGAAACCGTATTGGTTACTGAATCCTGGTTACTAATATAGACATCTTTGATTAAGAAGTGGAACAGATGCATAGGAATGCCAATCTTGGATTCATGATGTCAACCAGTTCTTAAGGGACAAACAGAAAATCAGATTGTAGATCTCAATATAGGACCTGGTTTATCTCGGATTGCACTGCTATAGTATTATTTTGGTTGCACATGCATATTTGGGACTTGCATAAAGATATGAGAATGATTAAAATTTTAGCTATGAATTTTGTTGCATTAGATGCACGTAATTCGATAAGAGGCAAGCAACTTCAACGAAGATGGGGATTCCATTCAAAGAATTCATGTACTTCTAGACTGAAGATGAGTGTCTTAATTGTTGGTAAGGTGAAACCTGTTTCACTCATGATGAAGAGTTGCAAAAGGACTTGTTTGTTAGAAGTTTTTTTGTACAAGATTTGCATTCTTCTTGACATGACTGGCTCGTGCTCAACTATACTGGCTTCAAAAAATGTTGGAAGTAGACACCTTGTGGTGTCAGTTATGCCAATTGTTGAAGGCGTATGGGTTCATTCCAGGCATTGACAATTAAAGAGTCTGAAGAACTCACATTGTGTTCAGTCACCAGAGGAAGTTGGATGCAAAATATTTCACTGTATTTTAGACCCATCCAACCTAGTACCATGTGTATCTATAGTCTAGGGGATGAACGTGATTGCTACTTTGATGGCAACTTTTACTTGCTATATAGGTTTTTTTCAATAGCAAAAGAGGAATCTTCCCAAAAAAGCAGTAGGACTTATGTCAAACAATGGGGTTTCAATTGGAGGATCATGACACTATACATTCAAATGGATACAGGTAGAAAATGTTGATAATACAATAAAATATTTTGGATGAGATAAGGACTTTTGGCTCGGTTAGTCTTCATTAAGAGGTGCCATTTAGAGTAAGGTTCTAACCAAAGCTGGTCTCCATGTTCAATAACCAAACTTCGAAAAATTATGGAGCAATGCATGCATATTATGTTCTAGATACTTGCACAAATGGTGGTACACCATGGTGGGGGCTAGTGCTTGTTTGAATTTGTTTCCCAGTTGTGTCTCATGAATCTATAAGGACAAGGGTTGTTGCTATAGTCCAAGGATGAGCTCCTAAAATTTATGAAACATTACATGGTAGACAGGATAGTTGCTAGGTCCATAAAGCTAATGTGGCTGTGCACATAGTGGCATGCTTAAAGAATTTTAGGGATCTACTTTCACACTTGGCAAGTCCACACTAAGCTTCCCATCAAGTATTTTTGACCTTCCAGATGAGGGAATATTTTATATTATGACAACCATCTGCTTTTATTGAATGCTAAAGACTCGTATTAGCAGGTATCACGGGGATTTCGTGTTCATGGGAGTGAGCCATGGTTGGCATTGCAAAATTTGTCAATCTCATTGCAAATGCAACAATGTGAGAGGAGTCTTGCAATACTCCTCTTTGCATAGGAAAAAAAGTTGCACTCATTTTGGAGCAAAAAAATCATAGATTATGCAATATACTTATTTATTGCTACCTGTGATGTCAGTTCTAACAGTTTCAAGTGAGGATTTTGGTGCTTGGAATGTTCCTATGGGATTACAGAATGATTTCAGATATAGAAACTGGGTGGATGGATAGAGCAATTTTTTAGAGTTTTAAGGGTTAAATCGTTTGTAAAATAAAAAGCACTATTACAAATGAAATTGACCAGTGTTCAACTTATCATGTCAATGGTACAACATGTTCTTGGTTACCGTGGTCGGTCAGGTATTGACCGAGAACTCAAGGGAAAACCATAGTCGGTTATGGCATGGGACATGTTTAACAGCAATGATTTAGATACCATTTAGTATCCTGGTTCCCTCAGTTTTTGCTATTCATCAAGATTGGTTGGTTTGTGCAGATAAAAGTTCAGAAAAATGACATGCAATTGCTCTAATTTCCACTTGGTAGGTTAGTGAAGGAAACAATGTTAAACATTGACTGAGCACATGATTAAGATAAAAGCTTTGGACTTAGTCGGTGCCAGATTCTTGATAGTTCTATGTTTTTACTTTCAAATGGATCAACAACTTCCCAGTTTGCTACATGTCTGGAAAGACTTCAGCCTTGTGAATCTAGGAATGATGCAGATATTAAGATTGTACACATGGAAGCTTTGAGCAATGAGTAGGGGATGTATTGTATTTTTTATTACTAGTGTTACCACTTGAGAGATGTTATCTTACATATTGAGTTAGCTTTTGGCTCCACAAAAGATAGTCTAATTTTAGGGTTGGATTTAATAAAGTGCAAAGACTACATTCTTGAGTTATGACTTGTGGAATAGAAAGAAACCCACTTTGCAGGTAGAACTCAGAGTGGAAATGGAACACTTGCAACCCGAGGATCTTATCTACAGTTTTCAACTTTCGCACTTGATTCCTTAGTTTGACTTGTCTTGAGCTCAATTGCAACAGATAAGCTCATGCCCTGAGATAGGAATAGATGGATGGAGATTATTGCATTGGTCACAGTATGGCTACGGGATAGCAATTGAGGCTCAGAACTTTTTGAGTGGGAGCTCACCTACAGGTGTGTCTAGTCATGATGGCAATAGGCTTTGGTTGCTTGAATGAACCACATTATAGTGGGAGCTTGAGGCTTGGTTCCATGTGGATTCTCTCTAGTTATAGACTTCGTCAGGTTTGGTAAAAAATGTTTTTATAATTCCCTAATATGGTTTTGCATGTGTAATATATTGATGAAGACATCCGAGTCTTTACTTATGAGAGAATATTGAGTAAAGCTTCCAGATGGTTTGACAGCCTTGTCATTGCAAACGGTTCATCTATATTGAAGTCTCAGGTACAATAGGTTGCAGACAATTGGATCTCCAAGTGGGAGATCTGTTAGGTTGTGGAGTTGGATTGCTTCACAGTTAGCATGATTTAATGGAAAGTGACTAACGAAATACCAGGGTAACCCGTCATCAGTCAGAGGGACAGACTGTTGGTTAGGAGCAAGGGGAACCGTCGCCGTGGTTAGGTCTAACCGGTGCATCGGTTACCTGTGTGAAACACTTTATTTTTAACTCACAGGGTTTTAATATCTGTTTTTGTTTTAAAATTGATCTATTGGCTGTAATTGCATAGCTAAGGAGCCCTAAGTTTTTATTAAGCTTATATAAGCTAGAAAACTAGGGTTAGAGACATAGAGTCAGTTGATAGAGGAAGAATCGCATTAGATCCTCCTTGGTTGAAGAGGATGAAGAAGAAGAAGAAGAAAAAAAGGAAGGTTACATGAAGACAGAGACTTTCATGGAGAGAAGCTGAATAGAAGGAAATAACAGGTACATCTGAATGGTGAGAAGATGGTATACGTCTTCTACTGTATTTCCTTTGTATTGTTTAGTCTCATGTAATGGCTTGCATAGTATGAAAAGCACATAGGGTTTCTTCTTGTTAGATCCACATGTTGGTTGTATTGTGAGATCTTGTATTGTTGATTGTAGATCTAGTCTTATATCTTGTAGATCCACATGTTGTTGTGAGATCTTGTATTGTAGATCCATGAGATCATGTTGTATTGTTGATCCATGTAGATCTAGATATTGTAGAGGAGGTTGTCTTCATGTTTGCAGGTCGATATAGTCATGAAGAGACAGACTTACTTCTTGGTGCACAGTTAGGCTTACACATTGGTAGATATTTGTAGAGGTCTTGTTTGCAGATTCACAATACAGTGAGAACTTGGTACAGTGGCAGAAGTAGGGTTTCAGAGATCCACATTATGATTGAGAGGCATGGTTGTAGTGCACTCAAGTAGATATGGTTAGAGATCTGGAGGAAACATAAGTGGTGGTATGGAGGCACGGATTTAGTGTACTCAGGCAGATCTAGTTGGAGATCTTGAGGAGGAGGAGATACTCTTGTAGAGATACATGTACTCTTGTGCAGAAGAGTTGGTTTGTAATCTCTTGTTATATTATATATATATATGAGATCTCTATCTTTGGTGGACGTAGCCCACATTGGTTGAACCACAGGTACATGCTTGTTATGTGTGTGTACTTTTGTGTGATTTGGATTATTCTAGTTTATACTTCCATTGCTGTAGATTTTGTGGGGAATTGTTTAGATCCTGTGTGCATGATTTTGTTTGTTATTAAATCATAGCACTATTCCGCAGTACCATATTCCCAACAACTATTATCATAGCGATGGATTTAGTTTTTAGAGTAAGGGTTTTACTTCATGGTTTTGTTAGTAGTTATTACTGACATATATGAGAGAAGGGTTTATTTTTACCTGATGTTAAAATCGTAGGAAGAAATTGAATCTCAAGTGGGAGCTAGAAGTGTAAGGTTGCTGGAGAACATAATGACCGACATCAATTAAGTGGCAACCGGTGTCGGTAGGGTGAGACCATGGTCGGTTATTGAGGACTATGGTCAGTTATAGGGTGACTGTGGTTGGTTACTAAGCAGCGCTGGTTATAAACATAAAATCACAGATATGAAGAAATGAAGAGATGCATGGAATGTATCTTGTTTGCTAAGTGTATGGTTTAATTACACATGCATGGTTTTGGATTGCAGATCTAGATAGAGAGAAGGAACATGTATGCATTCTTGGTGTAGTTAGATGCCTGGGATTCGGTAGAGAGGTAGTAGCACAAAATGAAGATGGGGCTTCCATCAGAGAAGCATTTACTTCAATTGAAGATGTGGTTAAGTATCTTAGTACTGATAAGGTGATGTATTTCATCTTGATGTAATTTATTTCATGGATTTGTTGTATTATTTTTGTAAGAGATTTGGATGCTTCTTGAAATGACTGGATTAGCTCAACTATCAGCTTCAGTAGAAGTAGGCACTTGGTGTGGTGTTGTATGCCAAATTGTGTGGCGTTGGGTTTGTTTTTGCAACATTGAAATCGGTCTAAGAACCAAGGTCAGTCACAGAGGAACCGATACTGGTCAGCTAACCATGGTTGGTTATGGGATGACCGTGGTTGGTCTTTGTGGCAACTTATATGTACAAGGTTTTTTGCAGCAAGAGAGGGCCGATGGTTCTTTGTCCTAGTTTGGAGGATTGAGTTTCTTGCACATAGTGTACATGGCAGAGATGGTGTAGATCACTTCATGGTTTGGATCAGAAAGAGGATGGAGCTGGCTCAGTTAGTCCATTGAGACTTTGAGTCAGGTATCTCTATATGGTTCATGTTTTATTTCTTTTATTTGGAGCAACTGATATTATGTTTGGATTGTGTGCACAAATTTACACCATGGTTTCTTGGTGTTGTTTGACTTTTATTTCCCGGTTGTGTGGAATCTTGAGGACAAGGGTTTTTAGTCTAACGATGATATCCTTAATGAAAAGTCATGGTTAGACATAGTTGTAGGTAACGAGAGATGTTGAGTACACACGGATGGAAATAAGGTGATTCACCTACTTCACAAGAAGTCCAAACTTATGTGATGTAGAAGTATTCTCAGAGAAGAAAGAGAATCAATTTTATAGTTCTTTCATCTTGTTTTATTTCTCACTGACATATTAGCTTTTGAGTTTGGTGTTAGAGGCAGTGCTGGGGATTTTGTGTTCAGTGGGAGCAAGTCATGGTTGTAGGCATTACAGGATTAGATACATGATGCACATGTAGAGTGAGAGGAGATTGTAACTATTCAGAGTGACAGGAGGCACAAGTTGGTTTTGGAGGGAAGTCATGGATTTGTAGTTATTTTGAGTTTATTTCTTTGTGATGTCACTTCTAGTTTATTTTTTTGGTGCCTGGATATTCCTTAAGGATGGCAGTTGATGGTAGATTTAGCTGGTTTTAGATGATAGAGCAATTTTCAGAGTTTGAAGGGTGAAAAAGGAGAAAATATGACTGTTACAAAGACTGGTGTTAGTTAAGATTAACCATGGTCGGTCATTTGGTAACCATGGTCGGTCAGGAGTTAACCCTAGTCGGTTAGGGGAAACCAACGTTGGTTTGGTCACAGGTTTGACAAAAATGTTTATTTACCATTTTTAGATGGCGCCCTTGTTTTTTGCTTTCATCTTGGTTGGTTTGTGTAGAGTATGTTGATGACATGTTTTCTGGTATTTGCACTTGGTATTAGTGGCATGGTTTAGCATGGATGTTTGTTATTGACATTGATGAGCACATGATTCATATTTGGCTTTGGAGTTAGTCGGTGGCAGACTTGGAGCTTCTGGAGAGGTGGTGATATGGATGGATGTACATGGTGAGTTTGTACATGTTGGATATATTCAGTTTTGTGAGTCTATGATGATGCAGATGTTTGATTTACACATGGATGCTTTGATCATGAGTAAGGGATGCTTGTATTTCCTCTTGTTTACTATGTTACTCCTTGAGAGATGTTATCTGTATAGATGATTGTCTTGGACATGCTAGTTGTTTATGCAGGGTTGGATTTACAGATTGGAGTGTTTGGATTCTTTGAGTTATATAGGTTTGTGGATTGATCACCCACTATTGCAGGTAGAACTCATTTGAGTTGTCTTTACCCAAGATCTTGTTTTGCTTTCACATATTCTAGTTTGACTTGTCTTGGTCAGTTGCATTGGTGGTTACATGGAGACATGGATAGATGGATGAAGAACATGGTTGGTTTTATAGGTATGGCTACGGATGCGATTGAGGCTCAGAACTTCAGTTTGAGTGGGAGCTCTTGCAGGTGTGTTAGTCATGATGGCTTGTTTCATGAGGAGCTAGATTAGCATGTTTTTCTAATACCAATAATTGGTATGGTGTTAGGATTTAATGGGAGCTTGAGGCTTGGTGTCACAGATTAGTTGTAGCTTCGTGCATGTTTGGTAAGTCATGGTTTTATCTTCTTGGTTTGAGAAGATGTTTTACTCTTCCTGGTTTTATTTTTTCTTTGAGATAATTGTTGAAGGAAATAATAGATTGTCTTCATGGTGTGTTGAGGACAATGATGTACAGGTATAGGTACAAAGGTTCAACAATTTATCTCCAAGTGTGAGATTGTTAGGTTGTGGAGCTAGATTGCTTCACAGTTACCATGTAATGGAAAGTGACTAGAAATACAGTAACCGACATCGGTTATAGTGGGACCGACATTAGGTCAGGAAAAGGAGGAACTGGCCGTGGTTAGGTCTAACCGGTGCAAGTTACCTGTGTGAAGCACTTTATTTTTAAGTCACGGGTTTTAATATTGTTTTTGTTTTAAAGCAAATCTATTGGATGTAATTTCATGGCTAAGTTTCCCAAAGTTTGTCTAAGCTTATATAAGCTAGAGAACTAGGATTAAAGAGAGTCAGATGAGTTGATAAGAAGAATAGCATAATCCTTGGTTGAAAGGATGATGAAGATGAAGAAGAAAAAGAAGATTACATGAAGACAAGATATTTCATGGAGAGAAGCTGAACAGAAGAAAAGTACATGTACACAGTTGGTGAGAAAATGTTATTATCTTCTACATGTATTTCCTTTGTATTATTTAGTCTCATGTAATGGTTTGCTTAATATGCAAATCACTTAGGGTTTCTTCTTGTTAGATCCACAGGTTGTTGTGAGATCTTGTTATTTCTCATTCTTGTAGATCCACATACTGTGAGATTTTGTATTGTAGATCCATGAGATCATGTTGTATTGTTGATCCATAGGAATTTAGCATGGTAGAGGAATTTGTCTCCATGTTTTCAATTTGTTGTAGTGATGGAGGAGATACTTACTTCTTGGTGCATGGTTAGGGTTGCATATTGGTAGATCTTTCTAGAGGTCTTGTTTGTAGATTCACAATATAATGAGAGTGTGGCTGCACAGTGGCAGAAGTAGGGTAGCTTCAGGTTTGTGAGATCTGGTTATGTTTAAGAGGCACGGTTGTAGTGTACACAAGTATATCCAGTTAGAGATCTAGAGGAGACACAAGTGGTGGTATGGATGCATGGTTTAGTGTACTCAAGCATATCCGGTTGGATATTTAAGAGGAGGAGATACTATTTTAGAGATACATGTACTCGTGTACAGAAGATTTGGTTTGTAATCTCTTGTTATATATATATATATATATATATATATATATATACTATATATATATATATATATGAGATCTCTATCTTAGGTGGATCGTAGCCCACATTAGGTGAACCATGGTACATGCTTGTTATGTGTGTGTAATTTTGTGTGATTTGGATTATTTTAGTTTATACTTCCACTACTGTGGATTTTATGGGGAATTGTTTAGATCCTGTGTGCATGATTTTTTTTTGTTATTAAATCATATCATTATTCCACATTCTCGTATTCCCAACAGGATCCACTGTATAAACATTGCATGATAAGGAGATTATGGAGTTTGGTTCCTCCTCATACCATATGGAGATTGTGGAAATCAAGAAATGATGTTATATTTAGGAATAGAAGACAGGTTTGTACCAATTTTTTTTAAAGAAATTTTTATTGATGTCAAGGATAACATTGAAAGGTTTAGGCCTCCAAAAAAATAGATTATATCCCAAGGAAGAGGAACACATTCTTGTTGCAACATTCAGAATAAGAGTAACAACAACATTAATAGATCTTCAGTGCATTGGATTCGGCCACCCACCTCATGGTATAAATTGAATTTTGATGGAGCTTCCAAAGGTAATCCTGGAGCTTTAGGAGGAGGTGAAGTGATCAGATATCACAGATGCTGTTTTGTTGCTACATTTGCAGGAAATATGGGTCATCAAACAAATCATTATGTTGAAGCTCTAGTAGCATTATGGGGGATAAGACTTATAAGAGACTACAATATTTCAAATATTAATAATTGAAGGGGACTCTTTAAACATTATAAATCTCTTAAATCAAAATCATCCCCCAAGTTGGACCATTAGAGATTTTATTTATGAAGCTATAAAGATTTGTAAATATTTTGATAATTCCAAGATCATACATTCTTATCATGAAGGTAATAAAGTGGCAGATAGTCTAGCTAGCTATGGAGTTAGTAACAACATGCAAAATTGGTTTAGTGGTGACCTTCTCCCAGTCAAGGTACATAATGAAATCATCGAAGATAAGTATGGTATTCAAAATAATCATTAAAAAATCTCCCTCTGATGATGGGAAAGTGATTATTAACTTCGCATGTAGGGTTAATAATTTCACTAAGACTTCACACGCTTTTTGGGTATACAGTGATAGAGGCGGTGAGGAAAGGTGGTATTGGGATCGAAAATTTATCGTTGAGAACCAAGGAAGAAAAGACAACATAATGGGTTGGCCTCCTTGCAAAACAGAACCTATTCATGATCTAGACTGGAATAATGATGAGCTCCTATGGAAGTATTTACAAATGGGTGGGGGTTTCGAATCTCATAGAAAAATGCAGGGTCATGACCAAGATATCTTGGTTTAATTTGCGAATGGTTGGAAGAAAAGAGTGGTTCAATATGGAGATATCAACATCAAAATCACTGAAGAGCTCATTGCTCAAGTCATGGGTTTGAGCTTAGATGGGGAAAAAATCTTCAGCAAATGTGTTGATGGGAACATTGAAGCTAAGAAATTCCTTGATGAAGGGGAAAATATTGAATATGTTACGACTAGTATAAAAGTGTCTTCTATTCCAAATCCATTTGCTGAAATTTCATGAATGATGGTATGGTATGTCACTCTTGAGGGAAGATATGTGACGATTCCTTTTAAGCATTTGGTCTTCCTTAACCATTTTAGGAGGAGTTTAACTTTTGATTTCCCACATTACCTTTTGAACTCATTGGAACGCTCTGTTCTTGAGTTCGAAAATCATACCCGTGTTATCCCCCTCCACCAAGGTCTTATTCTTCTCATCCATCACCACTTTCTTCCACAATCTTGCTTCATTCTTGCTGTCCATGTTGCCCCCCTTTACCAGATTCCAATAACCCCATCTCTGCTTCCACTAGATGTAAAATAAACAAGAATCCTCTGTACCGCTCTCAAAGGGTTCTTCGTAGTAATAAAGAGATTGAGTCGGCCAAAACCTGATTCATATCAGTAATCCCGTTGAAGACATTGCTACAGAAAAAGGAAGAAGGGCTTCTAAGAAGCATTGAAAAGTTGGAAAGGGAGGCTATGAACCTTAAAGATGAACTCAAGTAGATTAGTAAAAGTGTAGGTAAAAGGAAGATGCATGTTGAACCTACTATGGATAGTGAGCAAGTTTTACAAATTTTCAAGAAACTCAATTATTTGGATAATAGACTGGGCAATGCTAAAGGGTGACATGATTATACCATTTCTGTGCTGAAGGCTATCTACAATTTTTTGGAACATGTCAAAAGTGTTTATATCCTCAGTGACATTCCAGCTGCCATTTGGGAGTCATACAATGCAAGGGACATAGTATTTTAATAATTAGATAAGAATGATCCCTCCCATGTCACTACCCTAGCATTATTCAGCTCTTTGTAGAAAGTCAAGACCAAAGATTGATAAATCAATCAAGTAGAGTTGCTGTCACGAAGATGTTTTCTTGTTATTTTGATGTTGCTTTATCTTTATTTTTCTCCTTTTTAGAGTTCTTGGTTAAACTATAGTTGGTCCTCAAGTTATTCATGGATTATGATCCATTTTTGTTGTTTTTACTACTGTATCTGGCTTTTGAGTCTCATTGTAAAGGGATTTAGTCCCTTTTTCTTTGGATTATTTGTATTGCTATCTTTGGATTTTGAGCCTTTTTTTGTAAATAGGGTATAGTCCCTTTAAAAACTATTTATCGTTGATAAAAAAATGAAGATTAACGAGGGAGGATGTGGGAGAAGACTACTAAGGTATATGATTCCTTAGAGGAGAAATCAAATCCAGTCTATCCCCAATCGAGAGGGAAGGAAGGGAGGAAAATACCCGAGCCATGGTAGGAGAGAAAGTAGTGAAAGTGAGAGTAGGGGAAATAGGAGGAGAAGGAACATAATATGTGAATAGAGGAAGTGTGTGAGGTAGAGGAAGGGGTGCAACCAAAAATGGGGAAGAAGGAGGAGGATGTGGAGGATGTGACTGCAGCACTTGGGTGGTGGAAGATAGAGACACACTGAAATCTATTACTTCTATAGAAGGAACATAAGAAGAATCTCCATCGCCTTTTCTTAAAAACTTGATTTTAGGAGGTTTGGGAATAGGATTTTCTCCTTTTGTACTAATAGGGTGGCCCACCCACTGTTTATCACTTGAGTTATGGCTTGTTTTGAAACCTTGGGTGGAATTCCCAATGAAAGCAACCATTGCTGGGTTTGGTTAATAATGTTCATTGCACACTCTTTGGAGACTGTACATTCTGGAAGTGACCAATTGATCAAAGGAAGTGGTTGATATTTTATATTCATTTGTGTGTAGATGGGATCCATAACTTCATAATCATCATGTGAAGGCCTTCCAGAACACTTGAAATATCATACTTGGTTACCTCCTTAAGAGTTATCCTGCAATAATCCCTTTCATGTATGACCAATTCATCCCTGTAATTGATCCAAATATCTTCTAATTGTGGTATATAGACACCAGTTGGTCGGATTCCACCAACTACACCCTAGTAATCAGATATAACTCATGGGTGATAGGTTTTAATCATCATCTGCTACATCTCACCCTTGATATTTTTGGATTTGTATGATGATGTGTTAGCATATGGATTTGCACACATTCAAATGAATTGCAACAGTGTGGGAATGAAGTCCCTCCGCAATGAAGGTGAGGCCGCCGTTATTGAAAACCAAAACTGTATTTACACCTATACATTCAAATTTGTATGTGGGGGTGTTTTTAGAACATCAATGGAAAGAAAAGTGAATGAGGGAGATGGAATGAAATGGAAAGGAATGAATGGAAGGAACATGCAAACGTTAGGTAAAAACAAAGCCTAATATTGCATGGAGAAGAATAATAAACAACTAACACAAATAAAACAAATTTTGCATCAGTTAAACGGGAATGAGTAAAGGGAACACACATGAGCAAGTAAATAATAGATCTTGATCACTGTGAACAAGAACAACTTAATAACATTGACAATAAGATCAAAGACAATATTTACATGCAAGATTTAAACATCTAACATCTAATGAACATAAGAACATGAAATGTTATAAGAGATAATGAATGAGACACAAAGTTCATATTTCATGAACTCCAAAATGTCTTCACAAAAGAACACAAAGTTTCTTCCTGAAACAAAGCTTGCACACAAAAGTATTTTCTTCTCCTCTCTCAAATTCATCCTTTACAAATGAGCCCCTCACTTCCTTTTATAACCCAAAAGTTGATTACAAAGTAGTTAGGGTCTTACATGAACATTAAATAGGGCACTTAAGTGAACTTTGACTTTTTCAACCAACTTTATTAAAAGAAACTAAAAATAGAAATCGCTTAAGTCATCCATAGTTTTCTGAAAGTAAACTAAATTACAACATCCTTTTCTTAAAATCACACTTTTAAAACATACAATAATAACCAGTGACTTATCCATTGAAATGGGGTCCACCTATCTCAAACGTATGAGAAATGGACTCTCCCACTTTGTTTGATACCAAGAAAACTATCTCCTTGAACCATCAGTGAAATTAGGATCTGCCGCTTTCGCCAATTGAAAGGATTTGAACCTTCCCAATGTTTCAAACATCTTTTCTTCATCTAGAGGTTCATTTGGTTGAAGAATAGCCTCACAAAATACCTAAAATTCCAAAATTTTACTTGGCATATCATTTAAATTAACCATCTTTGATTGAGCGTTCTCAAACAAGTTCTTTAATTTGATGCAACACTCCATTAAAGATGAAGAGAAATTATTGGTAGGAGTATACATGTTCTTAAACAATTGTGAAAATTTCTCTTCCACATGTTTCGACGAACACCTTTGATTATGCTCATTTACAAGGTTACAAGGGATACCAGATATGAATTCTTGAATCAAGGCGAGTGAAGTGAAAGCTTCATTGCATATGCTCTCATAATGGATCATAGAATCCTTGAGAAGCATATTCCTTGATTTGAGATGTAAACACCAAAGAAAATGTATCCGTCGATGTTCAAATTTGAGAATTCCTTCAATGGCTAAAACTAAGGATTCCATACTCATCATATCCTATAGACTGGGCAATATCTTGTCCAAATTTGATATGTTAGAAACAAAATTTTCCTTGAAAGAAATAATTGGATCAAGATACGCACTGACATCTTCATGGAGCTCAACTGCTGTTTTGATCATCTCTTGGCCTAAAACGAGAATCTCTGAAAGCCAAGTTTTAGTGACATGGCCCAATGTGTTTATTTATTTTGATAAATTGAGAGTTTCTTCATCAGGGGCAGCCACTGCATCAGGTACTGGGAAAGTGGATGATATGGGATTTATCAGATGTTGAACATATTCCACCAATTGGTTATTTTCAGCCTTGAGATGAGAGTTCTGAGACTTATATTTCTCAAGTCTTTTTAACACAATATTAATTGAATCTCGAGCCATCGCCATGTCACTTTCCAATGTAGACCTCCCAATTCCAATTCTAGAAACTTCATAATCAGTAGATGTCATGGCATCACGCTCCTTGTCAACTTGTGGGATGGAAAGATCCATAAATCTATTTCCGTCACTATCCACCATTATTCAAGAAAGCACTTTAGGATTCTTGGGAATTACGTCATTTGAAAGTTTAAAAAGGGCATAAAAATCAATGTCAATTGCCTTGACAACCCTCTTCCTTTTCTTGACTTCACAATCAACCTCGAAAGGAGTATCATTCACTATTTCTGCATACAAAATCCTAGAGCTCGAAGCAACATTCTCATTGTTCTCGACATCATGAGATTCTACAAGAATCATTTCCATGACCTTGATTTGAGCATAAATAACCTCGATATCCACCTCCTGATCATTTGGGATATTTTGGGAAATCTCTTCATGAACTGTAGGTTCCGAAGGGTTCGATATTTGGACTGCCTGCACTTGAGTGGATGCTTGTGCAAGGCATGGCTGAGGATCGTTTGTCATGAGCCTCTAAGAACTATTAATAATGTGAGTAGAAGAATCTCTACTTAAAGTAGAAAATCCTGATACACGCTCTTTTCCTTCACTGGGGCTAGGACCCTTAGATTTTTATCCTCATGACACATTATTCAGAGAAGTGGATTTTGGAAACCACTCCTTTCTTGCTTGTTTCATATGATTGGATGGCATAAAGGTCAATTGAGAAGGGGTTTTGGTTGAATGGATACCTCCTCAAGTTGGAAAATTTTGTGATCCTAAAGTATGATCTTGAATTGATTGTAACTTGGCAAGTTCTCTTTCATACCAAGATATGCTTCTTTCAAGGATCAATTGGTTCTTGCTATCAAGAGAAAATTCATCTCTTTTGGTCCAATCAATTTGGGGCAATGTGGTAAAAGGAACTGCATCATATGAAGGATCAATAACATCTTCATCATCATTTATGAATGAATTTGGAGGGTTCTTAATGTGAAAGTCCTTGATCTGAGCAAGGGTTAGGTGAGAAAACTCTCTTCTTCTTACTTCATGCTCATATGAACAAGAAGCCCAAAAATATTCCATGGTAGGGTTATGTCGATACTTTTCTCCAAAAATATTCTACATATATCTATTGATATCAAACTAGGCTCTCTTCACATATGGATGAATTGTGATGAGGGAAAAATCATTTTCCATGAGTTGTGCACTAAAGAGATTTGGACATTGGTATTTCCTGATTTGGATTGGGAAATGAATTCCTAAGTGATGCTTGTCACTAAGAAGATAATGAACTTGGAATAGTTTTCGCACAAGCTCCATCAATGCCCATTTATCACTAATGTACTTAGGAAGTTTCCATGGAGTACCTGTAAAGCCACATATGTGAATGTAGGAAAAGGATGAGAATTGAATAAACCAGGTTCCGCATTGGGAAATGAAATCCATGGCTACTTTAGAAATTCTTTCCTCTGTATTCAAATTCAGGTTCTGAATCATGCAGAAGGTGAATGCATCATTGACCCTTCTGAAATGGTGAGAGATATTTTTGAAACTTAGTTACGGATAGTAATGGAAGACACTATTTGATGGACCCATGACTCCTCTTGTTTCGAGTCCTAAAAATAGCTTTCTTCTTGCCACCACGTAAGTCATATAAGATGTCATGTAGAAGCATCCAGTCATCTTAACTTCGATCAATTATTTGTGAAGCATATTATGATTATGGTGTCCCAATCCACAAACTCTCTCTTGGTAAGGATGATATAGATAAACTGATACATCCATGGGTGGTAAATATTGGTAGAGGGTAAACCGAAAACTCAACTTAGGAGAGTAATCATGTCCCCAATTTCTTCCACGAACTCAATGCGGTACAGTTCTTTAGGAAGCTGGTCAATTCGAGGCCTCTTGGTCACTAACCAGTTATTATTATCCATCTTGCTCCATATGAGGGGTTCTCCATCCCAAAATTCTTGTGCTGAGTATCGAGTGATATCTGCATTATCAGGGAAGTCAGGTATGTTGAGAAATTCCTCAATGTGCTATGGTGTTATTAAGAGGAAAGGCTTGCAATTATCTTTTAAAATTCCTTGTCTCTCGGGATCATAATGCTACATGCAAGTGATAACCAACTCCAAACATTGCACCGAACATGAAATGTTGTTGCTCGGGGTAGACCACTATAGTAAATCCTATTCGAGAATATGGTTTTACCTTCAACTTTCACTTGATCATAGAATTATTGCACAATGATGTAACCCAGATTCGTATCAGTGATATTGTCATATGCCAACTTGATGAAACTAGGAGGGATGATTCCTTGGAATTCGTACTTGAGTGCGGATTTGTTTGATTTCTCCACTGGCTTCCTTGATTTTCTTGTAAATTTATTGGACTTTTTGGCCATTATGAATTTTATAGAAAAATGACTTAGGCACGCAAAACGATGTCAATGGTGTCGGGTCTTACTCTCCAAACCACTGTCAACACAAGAGAAATAAGGCTTGTTTAATTTTTATTATTATTATTATTTTTTAAATAATAATAATAATAATTGATCCCAAGTTACAATTTTTTTTTAAATGTCAATACAAACAAAAATATTGAGACTAATCTCGAATTCCAGATTGGGCAACAATAATAATATTTATTTTTTAATTAAATTCTCCTGATTGTAATGGCATGTGCAGGATCAATTTTTAATATTTTTAATTCACTATTTCTTCGCCTTGCTTGATTCAAGTTGCTTTGACATGGGAACTACTTTGATCTTCTGACAAATACTTTGAACTTGTAATTTTTCTTGTGCTAGATTTTGAATGCATGGTATTATTGAATAGCCTAAATTTCCTGGAGAGCTCTTGGTTTATACAAATGTGTGAATAATTATTTTTCCTGAATGCGTGAATAATTATTTTTCATGAATATTTCTCACAAATGCATGATGAAAATGATTTATTTATTTTTATTAAATTCTCTCATGGAATTTCTTCACCAAAAACTTCTGCATTGAGAATTGGAAAACTCCTACTGGAACATGGATTTTATTTTCTCTCTACTTTGCATTGGATTTTCCTAGCAAATGATGGAACATGACACTCCTTCTTGAATTCTTTCAAACCATACGTGGGACTTCTTGGCTGGATTGCCAATTTCTACCGCTTACATGATTTACCCAAGTAAATGTGTGGTGGAAATGATTTATTCTTGGATTGTATTCCTTTCCTTCAACACGTGAATTGTAATTTTCCTGGAAAAAAAAAGAAAAAAGAAAAATATTTTTGGCTTTTATCTTTGACAACTACATGGAAATTTGTTCTTCTCTGCAAATTTTATTGCCTTCTTTATTTCCTGGACAACTCCACCTTCTCCTTGGCACGTGGTATCTCTATGCATGTGTTTTGGACTGTGTGGGGGTTGTATTGTTGTGACCAATGCGTGGCCTCTACCTCCTTTTCACTAGACATCTAAGCGTGGATTTTGTCATGCGAAAACCTATGTGAGAATTCTACAACCTCTGCATTGTAAAACTCCTTTAATCTCATTATGTGTGGATAAGATTTGTTTTAACATGCGTTTGATCTAGCTATTTCCTTGGCATGGAATACTGCAACCTTGCTGACTGTTTTTAACTCTTCCCAAAAACCTGTGTGGAGCTTATTCTTGCTTGCATGGATATTGTCTACTACAATGCATTGAACTTCTTTCGAGACAACTGTTTGGATTCTTTCACTGGCTATTTCAACATTGAACTTCTTTATTGCATGAATATTACTGGCTTTTTCTCTTTTCTTTGCACAAACCAATGCGTGGAGATTCCTTTCTATCCCTACGTGGTCTTTGGCTGTTTTTTTTTTATATTTTTATTCCTCTTGATGCATAAAACAATGTGTGGTGATTTGTTTAGGGATGTGATACAATATTACTCTGAGACATTCCTTCAGAAGAAATAAGAAGAAATTGGAAAGCTTCGCATGAATTCTTCCAATGAGTTTGATGGAAGGATTTTATGAGGATTTAGGAAACTTCCTCACAACCATTTCTTATTTGTCTCATTAAAACAACTTCCCTCTTTCCCGGGTAGTGGCATTAACTGCCAAGGGGAAGTGGGGAAATAAACAACCATTTGCCAATGGAAATGGCAAGGAGGGCTGACAATCCCCATTTTATTTCCCCATGTGGAAAATCGAGAGTTTTTTTTCCCGTTTGCATATTCATTGATTTGGAAATTGGTGGAAGAAATCCCACAAGTGGGGAATTAAAATAAATTTTCCAGGAAAGGTGAAATTTGGGTTCAGGAAGCGGAAGCTTATTTTCCCCCAGCAATTAAAATAAATATTTTCGAATGAATTTTAATTAATATTATTTAATTAAAAACCCCAAATTTATTAAAAATTGATTTTATCAAAAAAAGAGTAATTAATTAATTAATATTTAACTTAGTTTATGACTTGGTGGGAGGAGTTCTCACCCGAAATGGACAAAATGAAGATCGGGATGATCACAAAAATGAGATGATCGCAATGAGAGTGATAAATCATGCAAAGTAACACTTTTGAAAAATTTCAAATTTTCTATTTTTATTAATTTTGCGTAGTCAAAATTGGTTGATAACATGTTGCGCATATGTATCAGCTCAATGTCACAAGAACTGAACTCCCATTTTATGCCTACTTTGATGATACTTATGGAGGTGGAGAAACTATCAAGACAATTCCATTAAAACCCATTTATCTATAGGGAACTTTTGTAGTTTATAGGGAACACCAGAAAATCCTCCCACTCTAATATATGTGAAAATTTGAAATTGTAGGCATATATACCCCCAAATCCTAACTACATTCTATGCACTATCTGAGATTCAACAATTTTAAAGCTCTTTGTCAAAGATACACATGAGGGAAAAGTAAAAGGCATCATTTACTCTCCTAAAGTACTTTGATCCTTATTCCATCGTCAGCTTAGGATAGAAATCATAAATTTGCGATTGGTTCCTTGAACCATCGGATGTCAATCCAAGATAACATATAATTCTTGTTGTTGCATATACGAGATAAGAATTCATGTCAAAGTTTCCTGTAGTTTGGACCTCTAGTAACTGGGTGTGTAAGACATCACTAATGTGTTATGTCCATTGGATGAGATCAACGTTATTGTGAATAGTGGAAATATATTGATACATCCATTCTTGAAAATATTTTGAAGAAGGAAGTCCTACTACGGGAATCCAGAGTGAGTGGGAGTGAAGAATGGGTTTCGGTAAAAATGTTCAGCCCTCGGGTTCTTAGGATACCATTGGGCTCTATGGGGAGAGGCTAAAACTTGCTCCCACACACCATCCCAATGTGCCCCCCTTTTGATTATTTCTTGAGGTCCTAACGACAGTAATGCGGTATGACATTGATCACCTCATGGTTTTCATGAGGGGTGCTAGGCACATTTTTAGATGTGTACTTGGTTCTAAGCTCAAGGGTTGTTTAGATCCCTTTTGGTCATCTATTCTTAAGTGGTTCTGGGTTAGGGATGGGTGGTGTAGCGGTTATTTTCTCTTATATGTCATGGTTTCCTTGGGCTTGACATCTTGTATCGTCTCTTAGCTTAATAGTGGTACCCGTCTTGGGTAGTCATGTTGCATAAGTCTTTCTTTGTGTGGACGAGGAACATGAATCATACACATATCCATTTTGAGAAATCCCTAGTCAAGGGATGAGAAATAAAGGGATCATTATTTAACACTTAGAATGTGAATGGGTTCTTGTCTAAGAATCATGTGATCTTCCAATGCATTGATTCAGAGGACATATAACCAATCTCGATTCTTGGTATGATGGTCTTTAAAGTTTGGGGGTAGCTAAAGAGATTGGCCAATGGGGCTAGCATTGGATGTCAAGAAGTAGTTTTGGTCCTTTCATATTGGGATAGTGGATCTGTTTGAGGTGTGGAATCAGTTCTTTCATTAAAAGTTGGGAAATGTGGCATGGGTTTTTGGCAGTGTTTATGTACCTCAGCGCATGAATGGAAGTTATGGAAGGAAAGTCTCTTGGAAGGTCAAAGAACAAATTTGTAGTTTTCAGAGATTGTACAACTACTTCCCCATGGTCATTTTAGGGGATTGGAACACCCCTAATAAGTTAAATAAATGGTCCTGCAAAATTTTCCTACAAGTTATCCTAGTGGTCAGTGATTGTCGAACCTTCCACTCATTCCTAGGTTGTGTAATCACTGCACAAAATAATATTATTGTGAACCATAGGACCTGTAAACTTATGGTCCATGTAAAGGTGCATCATATGGATGACTTGGACCATTTTTCATTGTAGAATAAGTTTAGGGACCTTAAGTTTATGGGGGGTAAGGTGGCAGTGGTGTTGGTGAAGTTATTTTTCTCAAGGATAGAATTTCCGTAAAAAGGGAGGAAATAAGGATGTATAATAGGTGGGTGGCCTTGGAGGACTTAGATTCAGAGGAAGATGCAAAAAAATTGGTGGAGGATATAGTCATTAGCTTAAAGAATATCTCTTGGAAAGTGGCAGAGGACGTAGGTGTGGTGGGGACTACAAGGGCCCCTAAGTGCAACGTGGCTTTCGGATAAAGCCCAAAATCAAAAATATTATTAAGAGGAGGAAAATATGTTATAATAATATTTTGGAAGAAATAAGTGACCTAAAACTTCACCAGGAAGCTCTACAAGACTAGAAGGAGGTAGGAGAACTGGTGAAGAAGGCATGCAATAGGGAGAGTTGGGTGGATTTCCAAAAGAACCTAGAGAAAGAAAATAAGCTTATGGTGAAGAACATGCAAAAGGAATTATGGAATTGGTTGAAATATCTTATGGGTAGAGGGGACAGTGGGAAGTGTAATGCCCAACCGATGAGGAATAAAAATGGCAATCTCATAATAAACCCCTTAGAGGACTTGGAGATCTAGAAAGTGCATTACATTAAGATTCTTTACGAGCCCTCAGCTAAATCTAGGTGTCATTGGGAGGGGATTCTGTTATAGAAACACCCCTTATTGACATCCATTAATGGCCTTATTGAGTGGAAAGAGTTCAGAGAATTCGTGAAAAGTTTGGAACTCCATAAGGAATTTGGTGAGGATGATTTTCCTTTAGAGTGGTTCAAAAAAGGTCTTGGGAGGAAGAAGCACGGTCGACACTAGAGATGGTAGAATTATAGGGTGAATCAGAGTCCCCTGGAATTGGCTTACTTAAATTTTATGAATTTCATTTAGGATTATGAGGTTATTTAAAAATATTTTAACTTGGCAATCTTGGTTTCCATCCCTAAGAAGGGAAATATGAAGGTTCAAGAAAATTATAGGGGAATTTTCCTCATAAATGTGATGTGTTTAATCCTCACAAATGTGATCATAGAGAAAATTGAGAAGGAGATTGAGGAAAGGAATTCCTTCTTAAGAAATACAAGTTGGGTTCAGAATAGTTAAGGATTACATCAGGCAGGCTGCGGTGCTCCATGAGATTTCCATGAGACATTTGGCCAATCTCTAGAAGCCTACGTATGTGGCATTCATTGAATTCAAGAAGGCTTATGATATGTTCCCACATGAAGCATTTTTTAGGAAGCTTCAAGCAGATGGAGTGGGGGGACAAGGTCCTCCACTTATTTTAAGAACTATATAATGATTCCTTAGTTCGGGTTAGGTATGAAGGTTTATTGTCATCTCACATTCTAGTAAAATGAGGAGTAAGATAGGGATGCATGGCTTCACCTACTCTCTTTAACGTCTTCATAAATGATATAATGAAGGATCTAGAAGGGATGGGTGTGGTAGTTCTTATCCTTTTTGAAGTGATTTTTGGGAAGATGTTTGTAGATGATATGGTGGAGATGGCAGAGTCGGTGGGGGACATCAAAGAGATGTTACAAAGGATTAAAATTTAGAGTGATAAGTGGGGCATGGAGTGTAGTATTGACAAATGCAAGGTTATGAAAACATTCAGTGATCAAGAAGAGCTCAATAAACATGTTTTTTTTATTGGGAACCATCAAATTAGGGTTTGTGATAGCTATAAGTACCTATTAATATAAATTGATCCACAATTGTCTATTGAAAAGATAATCAAGGAGATAACAACATTGGGAAGTAGAAACCTTAAAGGGGTTCTTCATTTCCTGGCCTCTTGAAGAATCCCCACATGGTCTAAAGTCCTCACCTTCAAGGTTTTGGTCTTTCATGTGCTGAATTTTGGTGTGGAGGTGATTGGGAAGTTTGATGTGGTGAAGAAGAATTCCCTACAAAGGGTGGTTATGGAAGGGATGAAGTGGATGTTCGGGAAGTCCTCAACATCTAATATTATTGGGAAAGCATTCATGCACCATGAGATCAATATTTGTCCTATCCCCATTTTCAATGTGAGACAAAGGGCTTAGGCCCTAGAGAAGTATGGTGGTCTTAGAACTGTTATTATGGATAACATGAACCACAATCCGCCATGTAGAGTGGGGGAAATATGGACCCGGATTCACATAACAACTAAGTGGCTCGAGAAGAATGTACCTAGGGATAACAATATCCTTCAGGTGTGTCAGGAAGCTTCGGTGGATTGGGAGAAAAAATTTAGGCTCCAGGGTTCACTAATATTTTATAGGGAGTCTAGGTTAGGAGAGACTCAAAGCTTCATCAAGTGGGTGCAGCAGTTCAAGAACATATCAACTAAATCTTTCTACTAGCTCCTCACTGATAGAGTGGGTGGTTTTTTCCTTAGTGGTTGCATTGTTAGGTATGGGATTTTGGATAATGTATTAGGGAGTGTGTGCCCATTATGTGAGGATGTTGGAGGGGACTCCCTCTTACACATTTTTTGTTAAATTCCATCACATAAAACTGTGAAAAGCAATATCATGATCCGGTTTTCCAAATTTACTACAGGAGTTATATTGCCTTTCCCATGTGGATGCTAGTGAGAAAGATTTGTTCTCAATACTCCTCGATGGGGATTTTGGCAGACATTATCTATCATATTGGTTAGGTGATCGCTCGCATCGGAAGGGAAATACAAGCTTTATGCTTGTGGTGAACTTCATGGCTATGGAACTACCCCTTTATTAGAAATAACTAAAGGGTTTGACGATGGTGGGACACATCACAATCAGCCTCTTCGAGGCATTGATGATATCTAACCACTAACAAGACGATGCACATTTGTGTAGGAAAAAAGCCTTCTTATTAGGAACACTATTGGAAGTGTTTTTCCTCCACTTGGCCCTCATTCTCTGGAATAGGGGAACTTGTTGTGAGGCCTCCAAATGGTTGAGTTGAGAATAATAGAATTCACTAGGAATATTCCCTAAAGACTCCAACCTTGATTGGTAGGGTCGATATCACTAGATGTGGTCACTATATTGTTTATGCTACTTGGTATATTTCATGGGGAGGAGCATCAGAGGCCCATTCCTACTAGTGGTTTCCCTACCAGGATTGAACCTAGAGTCGAGAGATGATTCCCAAAGAATATGCTTGCCCCTGGCTGGCCTAAATAAGGGACTCTTCTAATTCAAAAAAACTAGGAAAAACTATAATATTGTAAGGTAATATGATGTGATGTGAGTCCACTGCATATACCTACTAGATTGGCTCATTGGTGAGCTTAACCCATTTATTAAACTTGGGATTTAATATCACATTTGATGTATTAAAGAAATGCAAGGTGTATATAATCATGAATACTTCCATAGGTAAATATGAAGTCATGGGTATATGCCACACCACCCTAGGCCAACTTGGGCATGTAGGTGAATGAGCATATGGCTTCTACAACAGTGCAACCTGACCTAGAGAGGACATTATGAGGTAAGGGTGGAGAAATAAGGTATTAGAGGTATAAGATGAAATGTGGGAAATATGAAATACATATGCACAAGGTCACTTAGGACCAACAAGCCAAGTTGCCCCACCACAACAACACCTTTTTTACTAAAACCCATAATAACCTTAGTATTAAGTAATAATGAAATATTTATTATAAAATTCTCAACAAAATGACATAATGTAAAACATAATTCAATGATGTAATGGTGTAATGCAAGTGATCCATTATTGTAAAAAACAATGTGTTTCTCAACGAACACATAATGTTACGTTGTCCTCATCACCTCATCGAGAGCATGTAACCTCTTTTCATTTTTGTCATGCGACCAATGAACTATTGTCCCACATGAGGCAACACCAAATAAGGAAAATAGTCAAAAAATAAACTAATGAATATACTTATGATTCAACACCGTTTTCCACACTATAACACACATGGCAAACATGGAAACTTTTAGTGGTGAATATTCGTTAATTCATGAATATTCCAGTTTTTTAATTTTAAAATTGGCTAATATTTAGGGTACAAGTTAGGACCAGTTCGCAATTTTTTTGGGTACAAGTTAATTTTTAGGGTCAATTCACCATTTCGACGAAATAGAAATTCACAAAAATCATCTGAATATAGTCATTCGGTAGCATATTTTTATGCTACTGGATGAGAGCTTATAGTATGATGTCGACCGGTAGTATAAAAAATGGTACCAGCTGAAAAAAAATTTATGCTATCGGACAGTAGCATATAGAAAATATATTTTCTGGTAGCATTAATAGGGATGTGGTGGTATCTAGATATTCACCATTCATGTGAAAGATAATTTTCACATATACACCAAATATTTTCTAAGGATTTTTTTTTTAAGGGACCTTGAAAGTTTTCCCTGATGGTAAATCTCTCTATCTGTACCCATTTTGTGTATATTTCCATCTCTTCTTAATGATAACCTTTATCAAGCTGGAGAACACCTGTACAAATGCAGACAAAAGTACCTAGTGAAATCTCTATTTCAAATAATCAAATAAACTAAAATTAATTATACGTAACATACATAAAAATTAATCTTAAAATTGAAATATATATCGAAAATATCATATACTACTAATCAATCAACTGATAATAATTGTTTCACTCCCAAAACATGTCGTAATGATAACTATATCAAATCAAAGCAATATAAAGTGTTGTATCAATGTGGCAATAGTTACCTAGTCATTTGAAAGTCTTCAAAATAACAAAATGATGAGCATGAGATGTGATAAATTTTTAGGACAAGTCCATCGACCTCCTCTTTATTAGAACGACAATTCACTTGTACTAAAACCATGAACAAAGGAAATAGGTTGTGAAAATTTTTTATTACCAAGATGATTTCAGTTGTTTTCATTGATGTCAAAGGAATTGATGGAAAATGGAGAGTGCAAGGGCATGTTTATCATATCTTGTTCAGAGGTTTAAAGTTAATTCATGAGGTTTCAAGAAGACATGGTCTTGGATGGTGAGTGAAAATGTCAATTCATAGTGGTTTTAGGTACCTAAAGTAGTGTACAAAAGATGTTATATGTTAGTAAAAATAAAAAGAGAGTTGTTGAGAGGGTATTTACACCATGTATGAGCAAATTTTAGGCTCATCTCATCTCTAGGAGTGAGGTTTGTATGTTAGTCAGAAATAATGGACTTGAGAGTTGGCAATGTTCTATGGATGTAAATGAGATGGCATAGAAAAATTTAGACACTATAATTTTCTATTAATTTTGGGATATGATAGAGGACGGTTTTATAATGCTTCATGCAAAATTTTCAGGTCAAAGTTAGGTCATTTGTTCAATATTTTTCATGAAAAAATTGCTCAAGTGTATGCAATTACAATCATTCATGGTTTTGGAAATGTGGAAAAAAACTTGCAGAACCTCAGGAAGCTTTCAAATAGCATATTCATTCAGCTGTGTTGAAGGAATTGGTTTATTGGTATTATTCAAAGGAAATTGTTCAATACCCTGTCCTAGGGTTTCAGTAAAGATTTTTTTGACCCTGTGGTCAGTTTACTCAATGGAAATTAGTGAAAAATAAATTATAGCTTCATATTAGAATCCAAAAACTAATACAAGAGTTTCTTAGATCAAATGAGGAATTGTTGTATGAGAAATTTCATGACAAAACCCTGGTAAATACGTGTTTATCACAGTTAGACTGTAATGCCTTGCTTTTCAGTCACTTTCAAGCAATCAATGTAGTTCTCTTCAAAGGGAAGTCATCTAAATGGCGTATAGAGCTTTGAAAATGTTTTTTCCCAATCTGGTATAAGGTTGAGAACGAGTTTTATAGTTTTTGAACCTTCAAACACTGTAACAGTGTTGGTAAAATAGTGGTTTTCCTTCTTTCTTGAATAGTGGTCTAGTTGCCTTGCTATAACACACTCATTTTGAATCTCAAAATCATTATTCCATTCATGGGTGTTTATTCATTCTTATAGTGTGAAAGAATTATAGCTTAAGGTCAATCCAAAATGACATATCTTCCAAGAGTTGGAGACCTAAATGGTGGTAGAGGAACTTCAAACATTTGGTCACCAATATTTGAAACAAGCTTGTGGAGAAGACTTTAAGGTCTTAAAGCATGAAGGTGATTAATTGCCTCAAAAATAAGGTCAACTTGCGCATATATCGGTTGCAAACAAGAAGTTTGACTTCTTGATTCCAACATCTTGAATAGGAGAGAAGGTGTGTAGAAAAATAGATAAGTTAGTGAAATATTATGAGGAGTTGAAGAAAATAAAAGAAAGTAATTGGAGATATAGTGTGTGACTATCAAAAAATATGACTGGCCAAGATTAGTGAAAGTGTATGGTAGGATGCATAAAAACCTGATTTGACTACATACTTAGAGACATGAGACAGTGAGTTTCAGGAAAAGGAATGAGTTGAGTAAATGTATGAAATTGAGATGAAGGATCAAAGATAAGATATGAGAAGTTTAAAGTGTAGCTGAGAAGATATATGCATGAAACATAAATCAGTGTGCTAGAAAAAGTAGAATGTAGAGAATATACAAAGAATCAAGATGAACCTATGATGTAGAAATTACTCCTGATCTAGATACAAAGAATCTATGAAATAGCTACACAGACAATAATTGAAATCAACAACTTCTAGCTATTATATTTTTAATTAATCTCACTATTCTCATTACACTCCATCATATAGGAGATGCATAATAACAATCCTCACAACAACATTTGTCTTCATGTACAACCATAGCACCTGCTCTAAAGGATTTCAACCTCTCACCAATATCTAATGTTGTAAAACAATACATAATAAGTTTTATTATTCTAACTTACTAACTTACCACATACTTACCACTATTCTTACATTTACTATAAATAAATTACATAGTAAATGTACTTTCACTAATTTACCATAATAATAATTACACATGTAATTAGTAGTGTTCACTGCCATACATAAGTTCTAATGGAGCACTAAGATATCATGTCCTAACATTCCCCCCCTTAGTTGCGAGCATGGGGAAAACTTGCCTTTGAACTTGCACTTACTTTCATGATCTGATGATTTTACAATGATGATCATAAACCTAATATTTAGTTTTTTCACAGGAGGTGACGCATAAACCGAAAATGATCATTTTGCAATTGGATTACCATAAACCAAAAGGGTGATGGTAATCTGCATAGGGTTTCAGCAACAACCAATCAATGGTGGTTTTACAAGTGGTGTACCACAAACCAAAAGGGTGATGGTTTTGCATGCTCTAAAATACCAACAACTAAAAATGCATGGTTATACAAGTGGTGTACCACAAACCACAAATTAAGGTTTTCAAGTGGTTTACTCTACAACCACATCATGATATGCCAAGTACTATCCTTAGCCCTCATCACATCTCACTACATGGCATAACATAGGAAATTATGCTGCAAAGTCTGGTGCTATGTATAGAAAATTCTCAGAAATGTAGAAAATGAGTAATGGAACATTGAGATCATGTTCCCCCGCTCAAATGATGAAATTTCGACTTCACTTCTGTAAACCACAATAGGAATAATGCAACATAAGTCTCTGCCATCAATACACAGAAACAATAGGAACATATTGTATAGTGAAAAATAATCACCATAGCCGATAAGTTTTCTAGTGGTTGGTGATTCATGAGTAGGTCGCTGAATGACCTCCAACCTCCTGTGCCTAAGTCCTCCAAGGTAACTTCACTTAGAATAGAAAGATCTTCAAATGGAGGTTATAGTCAATTTCATCTGTTATTCATTCATCTTCATTGTCTGAGCCTTCTTCAAGTGAGCCTTTGGTTTGCTTGATTTTAAAGATTTCCATCTGAGCAATGTCAGTTAGCTCGATCTGTACGACCAAGACCTAGTATGACCCTTTTTCTTGCAATAGAAACATTCAATATCATCCTTGTTTGTTTTAGAATTTTTTGTATTTCTTTTTAAAATATAAAGCAGCTTCCTCTTCTAGTATCTTCTTTAGTTCTTCCGTATCCTTCAAGCTATTGAGAGCTGAAATTCGATGCCTCTTTAATGACCTGAGAAGACATTTGCCCTAGAGTAAAGACAACATTATTGTACTTAGAGGTTGGAACAACTGTTTAATCTGTATGGCTGTCTGCATCTTCATCATCAATATTGCAGCTTTAACTTCTTGAAAGTTGTCTAAGATAGAGATCTCAATTCATTTCTATGACTTGTACATTGTCACATTGCTTTCACAAAAGGGTGCATAGGTGAATAATTTGCAATCTTCAAATGGAGTATGTTGCATTATTCGTTGTATAATGCAATAATACAATTTTGTTTAGTAAATCCCATATTTCATGTAGAATATTTCTCCTAGCTCTACACGATGTAATTCAGAATCTCAAGAGGACCAAGTCCAATTGTTACTCTGTCTTCGTCATCTCTAGTTTCCCAATCTTTAATTTTTCTTACATCTGTAGATATTGAAAAGCTACTTGTTTTTATCATACTATCCTCCACCTAGGACGTTTATTCATTAAGCTACGAGTTGAAGTTTTACTCTCCATGTATGGAAGTTCAGTCTTCCTTTTCATTTATCTAATACTGTTTCAAGTTCTAAGGAAGTCTTAGGATTATCCATTTTTGAAAAATTGAATGTAGATTGAGAGATCACCTTTGATTCTCTAATTTATGAAACATCAAAACAGCAGTGATCAAGGTGCTGTATAGTTAGATGAGTCTACACGTTTCTCCCAGACTTTGAAGTGGGTTTTGCTAAGAACATCTACTGTAGCTTCCTATATGGTTTCAACCTCTGCACCAATATGAATGTGTATGAGAACTAGTGATTAATTTTTTTGAGGATTCTAACTTAATGAACTTATTCACATACTTGAAGGTAGAAATATTTTCCATAGTACTATTTACAATTTTGATAGTATGATATACTTTCACTAGATCTTACCATACATAATAGATTACACATGTATTATTATGATATTCACCCAAGAATACAACAACGTGGAGCACTATGATATAGAACTCCTAGACATATGATGCTACAAAATAAATGAAGGTATATCTTGTGGATAGAAATTTTTGATCTAGAGAATATTTGTGAGTGAGAGAAAAATTAGATACATGTGTGTGATTCAATGCATGAGATTCAAAGAGGATTTAGGGTGAATGAGAAGCTGTAGTTTAAGAAGAGTGGAGATTAAGTCAAGAAGACTGATTTGACGAAGACAAAGTGAAATAAGGAAACAAAGATTGAGTGCCAGATTTAGGATCATTATCAAGATGTTCAAGAACATCATTTTGAAGTGTGATCAAAGACTTGTTTGATTCAAACTGAGTTACAGATCAGTCATATCAGGGATTTGTTTCTTCCTTGCAAGTAGAAGCTTGCAGAAGGCTAGTGGACAGACTAGCTAAATTATTTAGGAGGTTAATTGCTTCCTTTCACCAAGTTGTAGCTTGTGTGAAACTGAGGTTGTATCCTCAAGAGTGTAAGTTGTATCTCAACAAAGAATTCATGTAACCATTTGTACCACTATAGTGGACTGGTTTACTGTGTTTTCTTTGTCATTTGGGTTTCCCACTTAAAACTCTTGTCTCCTGTGTGTGATTATCTCTTTTGAATTATCTTTAAGGTTAAGTAGTTGAGTTTGAGATTAGTAAAAGTTGAATTGAACACTGATTCACCCCCCCTCTTAGAGTTCCATTTTCTAATAACTGGTATGAGAGCGAGGCCTTGATAAAGTGATTTTAACAAATCAAGGGAGATTCTTAATGAATTCAACTATGGCAATCCACTAAGAAAGTGGATCTTTACTAATTCCAAAGACACCTCTGTTTAATGGGTCAAATTATGCCTTTTGGAGTGTCAGGATGAAGAATTATTTAATGTACTCTTAGATTTGATGTATGAGATGTATATTGAATAGTGGTTATACCATGTTTCAGCAATACCTCCCACTGATGAAGGAAGAAAGAAAGAAATTGAAAATAATTCTAAGGCCATGAATGCAATTCTATATTGGATTAGTTGAGGCTAAGTTTTTAAAGGTTATGCAGTGTGATACAGCCAAAGAGATGTGGAATAAAATGAAGACAATCTATGAAGGAGATGACAAGGTAAAGATAGCCAAATTACAAACTTATAGAGCACAATTTGAAAGAATCAAGATGAAAGATGCTGAGAGTGTTTCTTCATATTTATATAGAATTGATGAGATCATAAATTTGATTAAAGGCTTGGGAGAAAAGATGGAAGAAAGTGTAATTGTGCAAAATGTACTTAGATCTTTGTTCTCAAAATTTGATGCCAAATTTTCAGTAGTAGAGGAAGCTAAATAATTGACTACTCCGAACAATGGATGAGCTTCATGGTATTCTAACTACATATGAAATGAGATTCATTGATTCAAAATCAGAAAAAAAAAGTGTTGGTATTCAAGGTAGAAAAAGAGTCATGACGAAAATAACAAGGAAGCTGATGTATAACATGGAACATAGATGATGACAAAGTAGAAGCCATGTTTGTAATAAAGCTAGAAGAGAGTTTCACAAAAAATACAAAGGTAAGATTACCATTCAAATGTTTTAGTTGTGGATCAAGTTGTTCATTTTTCATCTCAATGTCCTAATAAACATAAAGAAGAAGAAGAATCTTCTAATAGACAAAATAATAAATTCAAGAAATATAATGGAAAAAAAAAAGTGCTCCAAGAATAAGAAGAATTTATAATCTTAAGAAGATTCAAGTTCTTCACATTCAAATGACTCTAGTCAGCTCCAGAAAGTGATGATAAAGGTATGATAGCTAAAATTATATTTATGGCTGTTGAAATATTTAATCCAAGACAATTATAAGGGCAAAAATCAGACTCTGTATAATATCTTAGATGAAGAAATAAGTCAGATGTTAATCTTGAGGACTAAATCGATAAATGTTCTAGATGAAATAAAGCATAAAAAGAAGAGAAACCAGAAAACTGAAAATTCTTGTAAAAGAATATGAAAGTAAAATCAGATCTCTTGAAGAAAATCTAGAAAAAGGAATCTCAAGAACATGAAGGAATAACCAAGGAATTTGAAGCATAGGTAAAAAAAATTGAAGATGCTTTTAGAGTAAAAGAAAAAGATATGTTTGAAACTCAAAACAAAGATGGAGCAACTGTAAACTTAATTAAATCAGACCTTATGAAAAACTTAAAATGTATCACAAATTTGAGAAGAGAACTACTGATTTGAGTGATATTTTGAGAATACCAAAAAGAAGAAAATGACAGAGCTGGTTTGGGATATGAAGATAAGAAGGAAGATGAAAAATTAGAAAGAAAAAAGGATAGCCAAGACGAGTGAAGAACCTCCTAAAGTCAAGAGATCCAATTTTAAGAAAGAGGAACTATCCAAGGAGACATTATGCTATGAGGTATCCTTATTCATTTTATGGATATTGTTATGCTTGCAATGAATTTGGTCATAAGGTTAATAAGTGTAAGAATGTAATCTAGAAGTCATGGTAGGCACATGAACTTCTTATCATGACTAGAAACAAGGATGAATTGATTTGCTATAACTATCAAAAGTATGGAAAATGTTGCCAAGTTTTTCTATCAAAGACCTCCATAGCTAACCAAAACATGAGAATCTACAAGGTTAAATCAGATTCTTACAAGCACTAAGGAGCAAGGATTAATATTTAAAACAAACTTTCATTCATAGAGTAAAGAAATGGAGTGGTACATTGACAATGGATGTTCTAGTCGCATGACAGGAAGAAAGAACAAATTCATCTCCTTACAGGAAAAGGCAATCTGACACAATGAAGATTTTGGGACAAAAACATCAGCAAATATTGTTGGAAAAGTTACGGTAAGTCTTGACAATGGAAAAACTGATACTAAAAATGTGTTGTATGTTGAAGCATTTAAGGCATAACTTGGGGGTAGCTGTGAGAATTTGAGGCATAACTTGGGGGTAGCTTCAGCCCCTAAAGATCACTAAAGGTCTTAGAAAGATAGGTGGATTAGTGAAGGTGCCAAATTCGCTCTAAGAGGGATCAATTTGAGTCCAAACATGGGGAGTTGGTTTTCCAATTCCAGGAAAAAAATTATGGTCATGTAACGACAAGTATGATGGCTTATTTTGGAAGCTTATCAAAAGGAGTATTACATGTGATGCATGGAAGAAAATCAAAAATAATTCTTGGGCTTCTTCAGATAAGAAAACAACACCTTTCTAGGGGCAATGCATGCAAGGTATGAGAATTCTCTTTTTGATTTAACTTTTCCAATCTAATTAGTTAGGTGTGCTTGTGTATCTTTTTCATAGATGTCAAATGGGGAGAGAGAGTGCTGGAAACTTGTCTCATATTTCAGTTTGCCATCAAGTTTCAGAAGGTCTCCATCAATGACAATGGGGGATATTGTTGCACCATGTTGATTTTCCAATTATTTTCATTGATGTCAAAGGAATTGATTGAAAAGGGAGAGTTCACGGGCATGTTTTTTAGAGGTTCAAAGTGAATTCATGAGGTTTTAAGAAGACAGGGTCTTGGATGGTGAGTGGTAGTGCCAATTTCACGAGTGGTTTCAGGTAACTAAAGTAGTGAAACATGATGGTAAATGTTAGGAAAATCATTGAAGAGGTGTTGATAGATAATATAAACTCATTTATGATCATATGTTGGGACTCAGTCTCACCTCCATGATTGAATTTTGTATGTTGGTCAGAAATAGTGTTGAGAACAAGCAGTGTTCTAGCATGAAAATGAGATGGGATAGAAAAATGTAGACCTATTATTTTATATAAATTTATGGGAGGATGATAGAGGAAGGTTTCTTGATGTTTCATGCAAAATTTCAGGTCAAAGTTAGGTCATTTGTTCAAGTTATGTGAGTTTTTGTAAAAATAAGTCTTTTGAAAAACTCATTATGAGTTGCCTGGCTTCTTAGCCCTCAAGAAAAATTATACTAGATCCTTCAAATAAATCATAGAAGGAATTTTTGGAGTAAATTAGCATAAAATATCATGTGCAAAAATATTTTTTTCAATTTTGAGGTGTAGTTAAAAAGTTATGAGCATTTTGGTGGAGCAGTTTTTTCTCTTCTGGGTGATGCACCAAATCGGTAAGAGAAAAAATGTGATTGTTGACTCAAAGTCTAGTTTTCATCACCTCTAGAGTATATTATTAGCTCATTCATGAGTTTCCTCATGTTCATAAGTCATTTTGAAGGATTTAAACTGTTGAAAGTACAAATAGTAGTTTCTGGTCATCATGTCTTAGTGTGAATGCTCTAGTACAGTATGAAGATACTAGCAGTTTTAAATGGATTTTATGCTACAATGAATACTCAGCATATGTTCTATAGTTATATGTCAATGTGTGTGAGACTTCTAAAATCTTTGGTTGGCATAGTAATTCATCTCAAGATTTGATGCCCAAGACTGTCCTGAAAGGTCAACATGTTTCTCAATGCATTTTAATCACACTGCCACTCAAAGAGTCTTATCTCCAGTTTAGACAATGCCTTGATCAATCTAAAGGCATGGATAAATAGCAAATGATATGAAGAAAATGTTTATGATTGTTGAGTTTTAATTTTATCAAATATGATGGACTTTAGAGATCCGATTTTTATTTTAAGGGTGTAAAATTACTACCTGTTGAAGGTTGTCAGTTGGTTCTAAGTGACTATCAAACCAAATTCATGTTTATAGCCAAATTCCTTGAGGCATGATCACCATCTTAGAATTTGTATAGTGTCAATAATACATGTACATCTGTTGTTGAGACATTTCCTATTTTGAGAGGTGATTTGGCTTTCATTGTGTGTTCTTTTCTCTATATTACATGAGACAATCATTATTATCAGTTCATGCATACAAACAGTTTCTATAAGCTAAAAATTCCTCAAGCGTATGAAATTCTCATCAGTCATTTTTGGAAATGTGGAAACAAACTTGCAAGAACCTCTAAGAAGATTTCACATTTTATATTTTCCATCTGTTTGAAGGAATTATTTTATTTGCATTTTCGAAGAAACAATCTTCAATACCAAATGTCCTAGGGTTTCAAAACTAAATAGAGTTTTTGGAGAAAGATTTGCTCGAATCTCCTTACTTCAACCAAATCAAATGAAATTTGAACATTGTAGGATCTATGATTAGCATTCACACTAACTATTACAAAGAATTTTTTAGATTCATTGAGGTTGTTGTCATGAGATTTAATCTGACAAAGCCCTAGTTTTGATTATTGTGCACAGCTCACTGTTAGACTGTTAAATTTGCACAATTTGTAATTTTATCATCGTTAACTTTCAACTTCAGTGCAATGGAATCCTCGATGCTTCGAGGGTGTGAGATGATGATAAAATGTTGTATAGAGCTTATGAAGTTGATGGTTCTTTTACAATCTGACCTAAGCAATTGGAGCAAGATGGTCTTATAGTTCTTGAACAGTCCACTGTTCACAGTTTTGAGTAAAATACTGGTCTATAGACCTTCACATTGAAATCTTTGTGATTGTCCTTGTGCTCCAGCATTCTCAGTGTACTTGTAAGTCTCAAAAAGATCCCAAGTATTCATGGGTAGTTTGAAATTGAAGTCCTCAAAGAAGACAAGAAACTTCATTATAGCTTATAGTGTCAAAGTAAAATTGCATAGAATTCTAAGATTCTTGCTCTTGTTGCATCTAAATGTGTGGTTAGAGCTCATTGTTCAGTCCTTTTGTTTTGGCCTCCAAAGGAAGAGCTTGATGAACCTCAATTAAGGTGAAGTGAAGATCTTGGCAAATCATTATAAGATGATAATTTGTTTGACATCCCCTCAAGGCAAGTGGTCAAGAAATGGTGCATTTTCAGTTTAAGTAAACAAAATAGGAAGAACTGATAGAGAACTTCTTAAATTTAGAAATGGGTGGTAGTTGAAGAGTCAAAAGGTAAATCCTTCTTCTATCTCGAATGAGGGAAGCCTGCAAGAGTCAAAAGTGGTTAATCTTATTGAAAAATATGAGGAGTTTGTGACTGAGTAAAAGAAAGGAATTGGACTTGTTATAGTGATTCAACCTTAAAGTGAAATATGAGCTGAAGTGGAAGCTGAATGTGTTGGAAAATTCACCTATTAGTTGTGACTATCATCTTGGACAGGCAGAGAGGTTAGGATTCAAGTGGAAGAAATTCATGAAAAGCTAGTTGTTGGTTTTTTAAGTAAGGATTGCATGATATTGTGATGGATCAAATATAGAATTATAAAGAAATTTGAGAATAGAGTTGAGAGAGATGATATTGAACCTAGCAATATAGTGAAAGGATGATCTTCAGAAAAAGTGTAGAATGCAGATGTGAAATGTATAAATCCAAAGAAGAGGATGAATGAGGATGGTATGAAATATGATTGAAAACAAGGTAATGAAAGTGAATTTCAATTGATTGATCTAAGTGAATGAGATTGTGAACTCAATGAAAGATATCAGGTGAATGCTTGAATTGAATTGTGAATGGAATAATGAAGTATGCTGATTTGTAGAAGGGGAGGATTTTGAGAACACTTGTGAGTGAAGATAATAACAAAGATATATGTGTGTGATTCAGATTATGAGGTTCAGATAGAAATTTTAGGAAGAATGTGAGAAACAAGGAGAATTTGTTCAAGACAGAGTGAATCAAAGCAGCAGATTGAATCAGACCAATACAAAGTAAACAAAGTGAAGAGTAATCAAATCATTATCAGATGTTTCAATCATTTTGAAGTGTGTCAAGACTCAATTCATATTACCAGGGAGTTGTTTCTTCCTTGATGGTAGTAGCTTGCAAAAGTTCTAGTTGTCAGCTAACTAAATCTTTCAGGAAGTTTTTGCTTCCTTCACCAAGTTATAGCTTGGGTGATACTGAGGTTGTAGCCTCAAGAGTTGAGTTGTAGCTCAACAAATATCTTGTAACCTATTTTGCCACATTGTGGACTGGTTCAGTGGGTTTTCTCCCTATTTGGGTTTCCCACTTAAATTTGTTGTCTCTTATTTGTGATTTTTCTCTCATTTTGAACTATCATTTCAGATTAAGTGGTTAAGTTTATGATTATTAAAAGTTGAATTGAACACTGATTAACTCCCCTCTCATTGTTCTATTTTCTAAAAATTGGTATCAGAGCTGAGCCCTTGGTAAAGTGATTCTAACAGCTCAAGGGAGATCCTAAAAATTCAACTATGGAAAGCAACCAATCAAGTGGATTTTCCACTAACCAAAGTAGCTTTGTTCAATGGGTCTAATTATGCCTTCTGGAGTGTCGGGATGAATACTTACCTAATGTATCTTAGATTTGATGTCTGGGATGTAGTTAATAGTGGTTATACCATTCCAGCAACACCTCCCACTGAAAAATTAGGAAAGACAACAACTAAAAATAATTCTAAGGCTATGAATGAAATTCTTTGTGAATTAGCTGAGGCCGAGTTTTTCAAGGTTATGCAGTGTGATACATCTAAAGAGATGTGGAATAAATTAAAAACAATCTATGAAGGAGATGACAAGGTGAAGATAGCCAAGTCTACAAATTTATAGAGCACATTTTGAAACCATCAAGATGAAAGATGGTGAGAGTGTTTCTTCATATTTACATAGAGTTGATGAGATCATAAATCTGATCAGAGGCTTGGGAGAAAAGATAAAAGAAAGTGTAATTGTATAAAAGGTGCTTAGATATTTGTCCTCAAAATTTGATGCCAAAGTTTCAGTAGTAGAGGAAGCTAAAGACTTGACTACTCTAACAATGGATGAGCTTCATGGTATTCTTACTGCATATGAAATGAGAGTCATTGATTCAAAATTAGAACAAGAAAGAGGTATCCTTTAAGGAAGACAAAGAGTCACAAGAAAAGAACAAGGTAACTGATTTTGATATGGACATAGATGATGATAAAGTAGAAGCTATGTTTTTGATAAAGTTGAATTGATGTTCAGGAAAATACAAAGGTAAGTTACCCTTCAAATGCTTCAGTTGTGATCAAGTTGGTCATTTTTCCTCTAAATGTCCTAATAAACATAGAGAAGAAGAGGAATCCTCTAATAGAGAAAAGAGAAAAATTCAAGAAATATGATGTCATAAATAAGTACTCCAAGAATAAGAAGAATTTCTACTCTCAAGAATATTCAAGCTCTTCATAGTCAAGTGACTCTAGCTTCTCTGAAAGTGATGATAAAGGTATGGTATCTAAAACTTTGTTTATAGCTATTGAAATACTTGATGCAAGCAATTCCTAAAGGAAAAAATTAAACTCAATATGATAGCTCAGATGAAGAAGAAACAGTAGTTAATCTTGATGCTGAATTGATAAGTGATCTAGATGAAATAAAGCATCAAAAGAAGAGAAACCAAAAACTGAAAATTATGTTAAAAGAATATGAAAGTAAAATCAAATTTCTTGAAGAAAATCAGAAAAAGGAAGCTCAAGAACATGAAGGAATAATCAAGGAATTTTACGCACATGTAAAAAAAATTGAATATGCTTTCAGAGTAAAAGAAAAAGACAGTTTGAAGCTCAAAACAGAGATGGAACAGCTGAAAACTTCAGTTAGATCAGATCTCTGAAAAACTTAAAATGTATCACAAATTTGAGAAGAGCACTACTATGATTTGAGTGATCTTTTGAGCAAGAAAAAATACTCAAGTGACAAAGCTAGTTTGGGATATGAAGAGAAGAAGGAAGATGACAAGTCAGAGAGAAAAAAGATGGTCAAGTCAAATGAAGAACCTTTTAAATCCAAGAGAGATGATTTCAAGAAGAAGAACCATCCAAGGATCCACTATTCCATGAGGTATGCATACTCATTCTATGGATATTGTTATGCATGTAGTGAATTTGGTCACAAGACTGCAAAATGTAGAAGGTACTCCAAAAGTCATGGTAGGCATAGAAATTCTTATTAAGTAAGAAACAATGATGAAATGATATGCTATAACTACAAAATTATGGACATGTTGCTAATTTTTTCTATCAAATACCTCCACAGTAGAACATGAGAATCTACAAAGCCAAATCAAATTCTACAGGAACCAAAGAGCAAGGGTTAATAGTTCAGACAACCTTTCATTCATAGAGTAAAAAAGGAGTGGTACATTGATAGTGGATGTTCTAGTCACATGACATGAAGCAAGAACAAATTCATTTTCTTGTAAGAGAAGACATTTGACACAGTGAGATTTGGGGACAAAACATCAGAAAATATTGTTGGAAAAGGTACTTTAAGTCTTGACAATGGAAAAACTATTACTAAAAATGTGTTGTATGTTGAAGGCTTAAAGAACAATCTTTTGAGTGTTAGTCAGATGTGCAAAATAGGATATACTATTATTTTTCATGATAAATGATGTGATATAAGAAAAGGAGAAACAAACAAGGTGATAGCAAAAGATAAAAGAACCAAAAATAATATGTATGTGCTTGAATAAGTAAACAAAGAAAGGTGCTTTACAAGAAAAGTGACTGATATGATGACTAAACGAGTTCCTAGAGCTAGCTGTGAGCATTGGAGGCATAACTTGGGGGTAAATTCAGCCCCTAAAAATCACTAAAGGTCTTAAAAAGACAAGGGGATCAGCTAAGGTGCCAAATTTGCTCTAAGAGGGCTCAATTTGAGTCCAAACCGGGGGAGTTGGTTTTCCAATTCCAGGAAAAAAATTGTGGTCATGTAAAGACAGTTATGATGGCTTATTTTGGAAGCTTATCAAAAGGAGTATTACAGGTGATGCATGGAAGAAAATCAATAGTAATTCTTGGGTTTCTTCAGACAAGAAAACAACACCTTTCCAGGGGGAGTGCATGTAAGGTATGAGAATTCTCTTTTTGATTTATTTTTTCTAATATAATTAGTTTGGTGTGCTTGTGCATATTTTTCATAAATGTCAAATGGGGAGAGAGAGTGCTGGAAACTTGTCTCATATTTCAGTTTTCCATCAAGTTTCAAAAGGTTTCCATCAATGAAAAAGGGGGAGATTTTTGCATCCTGTTGATTTTATAGTTTTTGGAATTCATGTTAAATCTATTTATGGCAAAGGGAGAGTGCAATGGAATGTTTATTATATGTTTTTCAGAGGTTCAAAGTGAATTCATGAGGTTTCAAGAAGACATGGTTATGGATGGTGAGTGGCAGTGTCCTTTTAGGGTGGTTTCAGGTACCTAAAGTAGCAAAATATGGTGGTACACATTAGGAAAAGCATAGGAGAGGTGTTAAGAAAGCATCTGCATAAATTATGAGAACACCTTAGACTCAGTTCAGCTCTAGGAGTCAGTTTTGTATGTTGCTAAGAAATAGTGTTGAGAACAAACAGTGTTCTAACATGCAAATGAGATGGGATAGAAAAATTTAGACATATTATTTTCTGTAAATTATGAGAGATGATAGAGGAATGTTTCTTGATGCTTCATTCAAAATTTCAGGTTAAAGTTAGGTCATTTTTTCAAGTTATGTGAGTTTTGGTAAAATATGATTTTTGAAAAACTCATTTTGAGTTGCTTGGTTTCTTAGCCCTCAAGAAAAATTATACCAGATCCTTTAAATAAATTATAGAAGGAATTTTTGGAGTAAATTATCATAAAAGAAAAAAAAATTCCAAAGGAGGTGTAGTTAAAAATATATGAGCATTTTGGTGGAACAGTTTTTCTCTCTCCTGGGTGTGCACCAAATCGATAAGAGAAAAAATGTTGTTTTGGACTACAAGTCTTGTTTCATCACCTCTAGAGCATCTTATTAGCTCATTCATGATGTTTTTCAAGCTCAGAAGGTTTTTTAAGGCTTTAATTCTTGAGCTCTTGATCTCATGTCTTAGTGTGAATGCTCTGGCACATGAAGATTCTAGTTGTTTCAAATGGATTTTGTGCTAAATGACTACTCAGATCTCTTCTGCATGCATATCAAAATTTGCTTAATCCTTTTCATTTTTTTGGCATTGTATTTCACTCAAACTCTAATGGCCAAGATTGTCCTGAAAGGTAGCATCTCAATGAATGATAATGCATTTCCCCAAAGAGTCTAAGCTTCAAATTCATTGTTTAATCTGGTTAACATCATTGTACAGAGTAAATGGAATGTAATGGGAAAGTTTTTTTTTTGTGGATTCAATTATTTGGAGTGATGAGTATGAGAGCCTAATTACAAACCAAACCATGTTATCTAAAACCATGAATGATGGCAATTGCATTGAGCAATTTTTTCATGAAAAATATTGTATGATAACTGATGGTATAATGGCTGTACAGTCTTCTTAGAGTAATGAAAACTTGATAAAATTCAAATTCTTCTCAGAGATCATGTCAAGGAATTTACATACTTTGAAATCCTGCATTCTAAGATGAATGATCATGTTAAGAAAGTTATAGACATGGTTTGGTTTGATCTCCACTTAGAACAATTACAAACAAGAAGTTTGACTTACTGATTCAAACTTATTAAATAGAAAGAGTGAAATAGAAGATCAAAAGGCAGAGTTGGATCGAGGAGAGAAGGTGTCTAGAAAAATAGATCAGTTAGTGAAAAATATGAGGAGTTAAAGAAAAGAAAAGAAAGTAATTGGAGATATAGTGTGTGACTGTAGACACATATGACTGAAATACTAGTGAAAGTGTATGGTAGAATGCATATGTGATTGCATTTTGGAGATACAGTTAGAGAAATTCATGGAAATGAGTGAGTTGAGTAAATGTATGAAATTGAGATGAAGGATCAAATATAAGATATGAGAAATTTGAAGTCTAGTTGAGAACATATATGCATGAAATAGAAATAGTGTCCTAGAAAAAGTAGAATGCAGAGGAGTATGCAAAGAAGAGATGAATATGATGCTATGAAATAGATGAAGGCATATCTCAGGATGACTATGAGATATGGAAAGTTAGGAGAATAGATACATTGACGTCATTCATGCCTGAGATACTGATTAGTGAATGAAAACTCTAGTTTCAAGATTGCAAGGAATTCAAGAAGAAGAATTCAGAGATAGTCAGAGCAGTAGAGATAGAATGCCAGTTGAGAATCATTATCAGATGTCTAGAGCATCACAGTGAAGAGTGATCAAAGGTTGTATGCTAGAAACTGAGTTACAGCTCATTCATTATCAAGGATTTATTGCTTCCTTACTGGTATTATCTTGCAGAAGGTCAGTGGAAGATGAATAAATGATGCTAAGAAATAGATGCTTCCTTCACCAGGTTATATCTTAGGATGACTACTGAGGTTACAACCTCAAAATTTGAAATTGGAGCTCAACAAATCATTTTAACCTTTTGTCACATAGTGTACTGGTTCAGTGGGTTTTCTCTCTATGTGGGTTTCCCACTTAGATTTTTTGTCTCTTGTTTGTGATTTCTCTCTTTTTGAATTGTATTTCAGATCAAGTGGTTAAGTTTGTGATTGTTAAAAGTTGAATTGAACAAGGATTCACACCCCTATCATTGTTCAAGATTGCTAACACTTATTTCATGCCACTTTCACATGCACCTTTGTGACTTAGTCATTATTTCAGAAGCCCGATAGTACCCCAGACTAATATCATTGCCTCCCTTGGCAGACGGAGTTACTCAACTTATATCCCCAAAGAGTCATTAAGAAAGAATGACTTAAAGAATAAAAGAATCATAGAGCATCAAAGAATAGTTAAATAAGCAATGCATTATTCTTCAAAAGGTACTAGAAGCTTAAGGTATTCATTTTTTATGTCAAACTCCAAGTTCATTCCAGTCATTGAGCCCTTTCATTGCCTTAGCAAGAGTTATCTCCAAGCACTGCCTCCATTGCTTCTAGGGTCAGTATCCTCACCCTTGTGCTTCAGACTCAGGTACTAAATTTGCTAACCCTGATACTATGCCATTCATTACATCCATTCACTGCGCTATCAACTTCCCCAATGTCTGTATTCCTTCACCATGAGGGTCCCTAACTAGCTTAAGTGTGTTGTGCTTTTCTAGGTAATAACATCAGCCTCTCTTCCTATTCCAAATTGTTAATATTATTTTCCATAAGGACTTCAATCTCCTCATGTAATGTTCATGTTTTAATAATCTGCTTTGGATCCTCACACATAGTGTCAACACCAAATTTTCTAGTGGGTAATTCATCCTTCTAATGTTGGAGTATGACATCATACCTAACTATCTTGCACACAATCTATTTCTTGGTTCTCTCTTTGTTTGCTGCAACATGCTCTCTGATTCTTGGTAGCTAGTTCTTCCTCATTCAGCCCATGTGGTTGAATTCTCATCCAACAACAAATGAACCAAAGTGTGTAAATAGTTGAATTGCAACACGGAAAGTTTCTGGACACCTTTTCTTCATCATTGTGGTCGCAGTTTCATAATTTCCTGGCCAATCTCCTCGGCCATGTTTAGAACAATGTTCACTTTATTTTCTACTATCACATTGCGCCTTTATGAAATGCTTAATTTCTTCCACCTTATCCTTCCTTTCCTCAAATAGATTCCTCTTGGTAATCACTTTATCAACATTCTGGAGTGCGACCTATGTAGCTATCTTTGTCAGTGCATTGCTCGCCTGCTCATCAGAGAAATCTGTGGGCTTGATTTTTACATGTATGGATTGTGAAGTGCTATTTAATTTTCATCTGGCACAAGTCCCCTAAAAGACATAGAACTTGGTCTCATCTGTGTGAGTCAGCATACTCCATGAAAATTTCTTCCTTATATGTGTGTTCTCCATCTTGGGGTCCATCAAATCCTAACCGTATAATTGTTCTGGGGAAAGAGTGTTATGGAACCTCAAATGAATAATATTTTTTGGGTCATTAATATACCCAAGGTTGCGGGCTTTAACCATCTCTTCTTCCCTTTTCCTGGGAGCGTAACCATTTTTAGGCACGTGTGGTTGTTCACCCTTAGGTATTCATTTTCTTAATTCTTAGAAGCTTCCAATTCATGTCCACTGGTTGGCTGCTCAATGGTAGCTTCCTTTTTTGTATCACCTCCAACTAGGAATATCTTCTTGATGTTGTTGTTAATCACCTTTGAGCCCTTCATCTTCTCGTACCTCAGGGTTAGGCATATCAAATGTAGACACAAAATTATGCACTTTAGACATTATTTAGCCTGGTCTTATACTACTATGTAGAAGGTTCTAAAGTGAATAAAGTACTAATTAATCCCACCTGGTTTCCATCTTTATGTTACATTTTATTACGTAGTTCCCATATCATTTTCTAGCACTTATCCATCCATTTCAAAACTACCTCATCATTCTAGCCCAAAACCAGTTTCATCCAACCTGTACTGGGGTGCCCTAGACCTGGTTTGGGTGCCCCGATCTATGCACACCATTTCCCACTTCTTTTTGGGGCCTTTCTAGTTGTTTTTCAGCCTTATCCTTTTCCCAGTCATCCTTGTTAGGATTAGTGTACAATATTAAGTTTGAGAGCCCTGTAAATATAAAGTTATAAGACTATAATGAGGGTCATAGCATCACATCACTACTAATCACTCCATCTAGAGTTACATCCATTGCATCACTTGCATCCACATAGTTACTATTGATCAAGGCTCAGGAGATCTACATCACACACACTGCATAGGGGGAGGGATTCTATTCTCTTCCATATGTTTCTATAGTTCACTATTGCTCAATACTTCAAAAAGTATGACAGGAATGAGAGCGCATAGGGAATGGCATATACACACTCGCCAGAACTACATCCAAGTCTGAAATGTAGTGCAACGCTTAGTGATAAGACCACAAGTTTGGCGGCTGAGGTCATTCTGACCAATTCATTTGCATATTCTCTCTTTTTTGTAGGGTTTGCTACTTCATTTTTATTGCAGGTCATCATTCAACTCATCCAGCGAATCCAGTTGCAACAGACAAGAAAATTTTCAGATCGATTTGTGACCATACAAAACTCAAATTGCCCATGTTACTGAGATCAGGGTGCCTAAACTATAGAAACAGGACACCCTGAGGTGCCCCAGTACCATCCTATATGCCTCAATCACTTTAGATCTTCTAGATCTGCATTGTCACAGGGTCCTTGAGTGATCATCTGCATTGCTAGATTTTATTTCCAAATCTGTGACAATCTGTGACAGTCTGTTGCCAATCAGCTAAGCCATTTCCTTACTCTTCTCTTGCATATTAGGGTTTATTTCCATTAGATCTCCTAATCGTGTAATCACTTTACACTATTTTAGCATACTTATTTACAATGTTTTATTCCTCCTAATGAGATTAACTAATATTACTATTTCCTAGCTCATAGTCCTAATTTTAGTTAATCATTTTTGTGAACTCTGATGTCTCTTTCTAGCACCTTATAGAGATTCCAATTTTCCTTCCTATTTTCATTATGATCCTTCACTATTATTTTTCCTTTTTATACGCCCCTTATTCACTCTTGGTATTTCCATCTTCTCCCTTTTTGTAGTTATCGCTACATTCTAATGTGTGATGAGCATATTTATTCACGCATACTTACAAAAATACCTTCATTGCCTCCTTTGCCTCCAAAAATACTTAGCTACCCATTATGCCTCTCCACACATATCGTTAGAACTCTGTTTACCATGGGCTTGATTTTGGTTATATCCATTAACGAAGATCAAATCAATTTCACATCTGATAAACTCCGGCGACCAGTAGTTCTTAGCCCATTTTTCCTCTGGCACATATCGAGGTTTGTGTTAACAAAGTAGGTGTTAAGCATGCCTTAGTAGACACTTGGATCTAGCCTCAATATGTGTAATGTTAGCCTTTCTTCACCACTTAAGTATTTCAGAATAATCTCTAACTCCATCATCTATTTCCATGCAGTGGCTTTAATAACATCCCTAAGCATGTGTTAGGTATTGTAAACCTCCCTATTACTGTTGGTCTAAAAAAAAGTTATGATCTCATTCCATGTCATGCCCAATGATCTTAATTATAACATTCTTTTGGGATGACCTTAGATCCATGCCATGCATGGGAATGACTTCTACACTACATGCACATTTTAAAACTTTGACATCCAGGAACTGTCTTCGAAATGTATTTGCCGACACATCTCCCTTCAAATATTGTAACTCAAGTTTGAGCAATCTGAGTGATCCTTTCTGACAACAAGTCCCATTTGCATTTTTCTAAGTATGGGTCAGGGTATGATACTTCATTTAAAATGTTATGGTCATCATTACTAACTCACCCAGCGAATCCAGTGCAACAGACCCTAAATTCACCAGCCCTTGGGATCTTACGACCATACAAACACATCAAATCATGAAGTTGTTACAGAGCTCAGGGTCCCTCTTTACTCTCTGACAGATGTTTATACTACCTTCCATTCTCCTCCACCTAATCCACCCTATATGCCTAGAATCAATTTAGAGCTATACATCTTTTGTCTTCACGAAAAATCCTTCAAGATGATAGAATCTACTACTTCTAGATCTTATTTCCAGATATGTGACAATCTGCAATAGTCTTTGCTAAGCTTCTCAATCACATGTTACTTACTCCTTTTACATCTGCATATTACAATCTAGGTCCACTATATGTCATTTTATTGAACCTGCAATGACATGCCATCACTTGAGCCTTATCATATTTGAATTTAATAATAACGTTACATTCCTCCTAATGGATTCCTATCTCTGAGTCATCACTACTTAATGATCAAAGCACATACCTCAGCTAATTTTACCTCTCAAACATTTTTGTCCAACCTGATGTCTCTTTCTACCAACACTTATATAGATATCACCAATCCACATAATCTCCAACCCATCACTGTTGTCATTATGACATTTCACTGTAAGTGTGGAATCACTTTTTATACTCCCCTTATGGCACCTTTAGTGTCCATCTGGGGCATTTTTGTAGTGATTGCTACATTCAATGGGGCCATCTCATCAAGCATATGGGACTTGCAAAACATGAGATGGACCACCAGAGAATAGCTAGTTCTTGCTTCCTAATCTACTTACCACAAGCTACTCCAGTGCAGGAATAACTTATTCTATCCTAATCTATGCCATCTCCACAGGGGACAGAGAGAGAGAGATGGTGATAGATCCATACACTTTAGTTTGGTGATATCACCAGAAAAGGAAGTGGTTGAATCACATACCTGACCACCTGGAGTGGAGACCTCCCGAGCAGAGGAAAGGGTGGATAGCCCATGACACCACAGTCACATATCGAGATATATGTGTCACATAGACACCACAGAAACCCATTAAACGTAGCTCCTAGTAGACCTATGGATCTGGCATCAGTATATGCACAATATTACCTTTCTACAGCGACTGATAGGTATTTCAGAGATCAAAAAAATAACTCCAAGGATGGACAGATGCTATCACGAAACAAATTTTATTGGCTCCAAAATGTTACACATCCCTACATCATCAGTTGGCAAGAGGCAAGAAAACTCCATTACAGAGCCATGGGAGGAGGCTTAGACTTTGTGTTCTACCCTAAGGAAGAAAGAGAGAGGGGGACAGAGGAGAAACAATGACAAACCCTATGAATATGCCCTTTCATTACAATATATAGGAAGTATAAGAGAGAGAAGAGGGAAAATTTTGAGTTATGATCTCGTTCCATGTAATGCCCAATGATCTTAATTATAACATTCTTTTGGGATGACCTTAGGCCTAGAAGAATTTTTCCCATTTCTCACCCACCAAATCTTATTAAGAATGATATTTTATGTTTCCATGGCATAGAGGGTGTCGAGATGTTTCCAAAAAGTCTTCTCCCACCCAAATTTGAGTCTCCAGTTAAAATATATGGCCATTTGAATATTTGGATCGTAGGCACACAATATTTAAAGAGTCTGTCCATATAGGGTCCACATAGCGGCCTCCGCGTGCTCCTCAAGATTCTTTGTATTTTCCTAAGTCTCTTTGCTTGACAGGGCCAAAATTTTGACCCTAGACACGTGGCGGCTTGGTGCTTGTTTAGAAACCCACCCCAAATTTTATCTTTGAAATAGCGTTGCGCTGACACTTGGCACTCTCCGCTGGCTTGCGTTTGCTTTGAATATTCAACCCTAGACTCTATCCCTTTTTGGACTCTGGGACATGTGGAAGGCCTGCACTCATTTGAAAATCCATTCGAGATTTTACTTTTGAAGGAGCATCGTTAAGACACATGGCGCCTTCCACCTCCCAAGATTTTTCTAAGTATGGGTCAGGGTATGACTATTTAAAATGTTATGGCTTTACTAATACCAGTACATAAGACCCTAAAGTCACCACCCCCTTGGGATCTTCGTACACAAACACATCAGCATTGTAGGATTTGAATGTGAATTCTCTATCTTATTCTTGTGCAGGGTCGTGGCTGATCAATTTTTTCGGGGGAAAAATATGGATAACAATTTGGTAACTCGTAGGGGTATGTGCCTGCTAGATGAGAGGACCAGTTGCCTTGAAGCATCCATTGGGCATGGAGTCACAATTAATGGCCTGGTACTAACCCTTCTTTCAAAATGGACTCTCTGATTACCCACTTTTCACTTTTTCCTAACCCTTGAGCCTGCCCGCATGTCCGCACTCTCAATTTTCATAGGAGATCTTGAAACAAGGCTTCTGAGAGTAGAAAATTGTTTTGACTTGGGGCTTTCATCTGTCCCTAAATGGGTTGTCTTGAAAATGTTATTTAGTTGCTCTGCACTTGTTTTATTTTGAAATTTGTAAATTTTATAGGCAACTATGAGCTCTTCTACCATGAATAGTGAAGGGCGTAGCCTCAGTAGCTCTGGAACAATATGAACAAAACTTATGTACAAATAAAAAATCATACATGCCTCAAATGAGACATGCAGAGTGTGCAAAAGCACTTCTTCTACTGGAAACAAAGTCTACTCCTACTCCTAAACTAACCAGAGATAAAAGGGGCTAAACAAATCCTACTATAGGAAGGGAGAAGTAGCTTCCATTTCTCAAGAGAGGAAGCCATGCAAATAATTTAACACTAAATATGGCTTCCTTGTATGAGTGAAAAATTGACTTTAAGTCTGATCCTCCACTCATATAAGCAAGGTATCAACATTAATGGAAAATAACTCCTCAAGCTTATTTGCATTGGACTCCTAGAGGTGTTAATGGTGATGCCCTTGGTGCTTTGATACTCATCCTCATGCCCTGAAGTAGGCATGACTAGTTTTGGCTTCTCCCTTGGCTCCAATGAAGCCAAATATCTGATTGGGCAAGGTATGGTCCTTTGAATCTGCCCATGGTTATGAACTCTAACTCCAATAATGGAGCCTTCTTACTAACCCTCATGGATGGATGGTGTGGGAGGAGTGATATCCTCATACTCTTTCTCTTCCTCTACAACAGGTGTGACTTTTGGAAGATCAAAATTTTCCAACTTTGATTCAGGAGGCATGTTGCAAACTGCATGTTGTGTTTGCACGCTCTCTTCCACGGTAACAGGCTCTTGTGATTGAATAATGAATTATGTGGGAGAAAAGATTTGCAATTTCAACTGGCACCCTCTTATTAAAACATTCTTTTGAGTCTTGTAGGAAATCAAACTCTTTATTGTCCTATTGTAACAAGGTCTCTCCCTTTTGCATGGTGATCTTAAAATCTTCGTTATCTTCACCATATGAAGCTTCATATTCAAACATGAAGCTAATGAGTTCATGGATCCTCCAAAAGATTAGAATTTTAGAGAGATTGAATGGGAGAGGGGGATTTATTTTCTTGTGCAACTGGATCATGATTCAGTGCCTCTGAATTTGTCTTGGTCACCTCCATATGCTCCTTTTTAACTGGGCTTGGACCCAGTTGTTCTTCTTCCTTTTCTTATGAAGAACGTGGAAGACTCATATCTTCTAACCTTGGTTCTAGGAGATACATTGTGAGACATAGGTTGTGCTGACTCTTGAATGCCCTCCTTCATGGAAATAGGCTCATATTCTTGGAAGATGGATGATGGAAGAGAAAATGATGTGATCTCCATGGGATTTTTTCCATCAAAGTAATCCTCCAAGTCAAACAGATAATCTGCCTCGTTGTTGTCCTATTGCATGTGCTCAACCTCATCCATGGTGTCCTCCTGATATGAAACTTTCTCACCATGGTTTCCCTCTTCCTCAAACATGAAGTTTGAAAGATCAAACTCTTCTTCAACATCAGAGCTTGAAGGGGATGAAGTGGGAGGAATAACTGAAGGTTCTTTTGTAGCCTGCTCCATACTTAGGGCCTCTGAAACTATATGGTCCTCCTCCTCTACTGCAAATTCAAAACCACTAGCTCTTCAACCTTGACCTCATCCACTTGACATCAAGCTTTGTAAACCCAAATTTAGCAGACCAACTCATTCTATTTATTTTCTGTTGACCTCCTCTTTTTGTTGTCGCTTGACTAGATTCTTGAGTATCTTCCCATTGGACTTGGGAAAGCAAGAGGGGAAGTTGAGGTTTAACCAACTTTGCAATTGTTTTTAGTCGGGAGGGAGGTGGAACTTCTTGTTTTTTTGGAGGGGATGACTGTTTGGAGGGAAAAGGGAAGAAGAATTGAGATCCTAAACTAACACTTGTGAGGGGCTTGATCTTGATCATGTTGAAATGATAAAGACTAAGGAAGAGAAAATGAAGAGCTAAGAGGTGGTGGACTTACCCATTGACAAGGTCTCGCACTCTTCTCATAAGCCTGAATGTCCTCAATCCACTTGAAGTTGGGCAGCACTTCAACCATGAAGCCAAGCTTCTCCTGAGGGTTCTAATGAAGAAGTAGTCTTCCCATGGACAAGGTGGACCAATCTTGAATGAATTCATTTTTGTTATGCCACTTGACTAAACCATGTCAGCCTCCATTTTTTGAATTTTCTCCAGAAACCAACATTCACATAGTTGTCACCATTGTATGTGTCAGGTTGTTCTTGATAAGGTCCATGGCCAAACTAGACTTTGACTCTGCTCATATGGGTAAGCATAATGGTCTTGGATCTGATTATAATGCTGATGGGGAGGAGTTGGGAAATGCATTGGAGGTGGAATTCTTGTAAGTGTGAGTTTTGTGAAGGGAATGAAGTCATGTTGAACAACCTCATGGAATGGGATGAAAGAGATGGAAGAAGAAAATGGATGAAAATGAAGGATGAAAAGGGTTTATAACTCAAGAATAATCCAGATGAGGTGGATCAGATCCCACCAATAACACATCTACTTGATGAAATGAAGATACCTCATACCTGTCCCACCAGGCATGCCAAAATTGTTAGTGTGGAATCACAACACCCCCGAATGGCCCGGGTGTGAAGTGGGGCATTTGGTGTGATTAATCATCATGTCTCTCAAGAAGAGGTTGAGATGGACCTCAAGAAAAATCCATTCTTTCTTCCTACCTGCCACAAGCTACTCCACTGCAGGAAAAACCTATCCTAATCTAACCATTCTAAGGAGGACAGAGAGAGAGAGAGAGTGATACACTAAACGGTGAATTCATGGTTTCACAAACCCAACCGCCTGAAGTAGAGGGTGAGTAGAGGAGAGGATGGACAGAGTACCACGGACTAGAGATAGATTTCAACAAAACCACTTCGAAACCCATTAAACAGAGCTCCCAGGACCTACCCTATGCATAGTATACCCTGCAATGATGAGAGGTGAAGAGACAACAAAATAAGCCAAGGATGGATAGATGCATCATGAAATAGATTTTATTGCTCCAAAATGTCACATAGTACAAAATATACAAAGCCATGGGAGGAGGCTTAGTCTCTGCATTCTACCCTAAGGAAGAAAGAGAGAGGGGGGGAAGAGGAGAAACAATGACCAACCCTTTGAATATGCCCCTTCATTACAATATATAGGAAGAATAAGAGAGAGAAGAGGGAAGAATTAGAATTGCTTTAACCACATAGAGATACACATTGAATCCTACTTTGAAAGCTCAACTAGTATCAATCAATGACTTTCTCAAATCTGCCACCAAATATGTCATGTCTGGGTCCTCGGCGGATTAAATCAAATCAGATTTGGTAGTTGGAGAAATCAGGCTTTGTATTAATGGCCTGGAAGACGTTTTCCCATTTCTCACCCACCAAATCCTGTTAATAATGATATTTTATGTTTCCATGGCATAGAGGTTGTCGAGATGTTTCCAAAAAGTCTTCTCCTTCCCAAATTTGAGTGTCCAGTCGAAAGATATGGCCATTTGAATATTTGGATGGCAGGCATGCAAGTATTTTAAAGAGTTTGTCCATATGGGGTCCACGTAGAAGCCTCCAGCATGCTCCTTGGGCTTATTTGTATTTTTCCTAAGTCTATTTACTTGGCGAGGCCAAATTTCTAATCTTAAACATGTGGCGACTTGGTGCTTGTTTGGAAACCCACCCCAAATTTTATCTTTGAAATAGCACCGCGCTGACACTTGGCACTCTCCACTGGCTTGCCTCTATGCTTTGACTATTCAACCCCAGACTCTGTCCCTTTTTGGACTCTGGGACACATAGGAGGCCTAGGCTCATTTGAAAACCCGCTCAGGATTTTACCTTTGAAGGAGCATCGTCGTTAAGACATGTGGTACCTTCCACATACACTCTATACTTAGTCATTTTGGGCCCGCTCTCCTTTTTGACCTCTGTTGACCATTTGCTACGTGAAGGGCTGGCGCAAGTTTGAGTCTCTACCCCTTTGGATTTAACTTTTCTACTAAGTCAAATAATTTTCAATGGAGGTGCAACTTGTTTGGACACTTGGACAACTTGGCACTCATGTCTCCTCCATACTTAGTCACCATTTCGACACTTGGCTCCCTCCGTTGTCTCCTCCATATTTAGTCATTTGTAGAGCCCAAAGACTTCAAGCCTTCATTATTTCTTCTCCTTTGAGCCTATGGTTCTTTTGACACTTCTCGGCCTCCTACCCCTGACCCTACTATTTCATTTCTGAGCCTGCCTATAATCTGTTTGCTGGATTTTAAGTACATATTCGGCTGACTCAGTCGTTTCTTGAATTTCTTCTTGCACGGGGTCATTTGATCTTTCGCAGGCCTTGCCACTCCATTATAGAGTTCCTCTGTTTCCTGATTATAGGATTTGAACGTGAATTCTCTGTCTTCTTCTTGTGCGGGGTCATGGCTAATCAATTTTTCCAGGGGGAAAAATATGGATAACAATCCTAAGGATCCTTCTCTTACACTCAATGGGCTATCCACATTTCCAACTCCATCATCGTCACATGGTTCTAATATTGTTTTTGGCCTACCATTGTGCCTTGGCCCTCTCTCCTATCATGACCACATACGACACTCTCCCACAATGGCATGGAACCTCTCATGTTTCTGTATAGTATCTACCATTATCGATAGTGCATTTTTGGGACATAACACCTCATACATACCCCCCACTGACTTACTGCATCTATCATCTTTTCATTCTCACATAGTAAACTTGCATTTCACATCCTAGCCCCATAATTACCTGATGACGCACTCTATTCTTCAGTTCACACTGGACTATTGAGGGATTACCATTACAATGAACCCCATACATCTGCACTACAGGCTCTATACATTTACGTTCTCCCACATACACCACACATCCTACATCATATTTTCCATACATAGCCTACATCCTACATTATACTACATCCCTCTGATACACATATTAGTCATCTATCTCATACACACTACACTAGTAATCATTACCCATGCGTATAATTATATATTTCATCCGTACATTCTATATTTTAGTTGGGTCGCATTATATATATGGATCTAGTTTCCCATCCCATTACTATATATTCTATCTACACCTACATCCGCATATTACATCATCTACATACCCTACATTTCCTATATTTTATGGTTTACATCACACATCTATCCATCATATACATTCTACTTACTACATTAGATTCCATTACATATGGGTCTAGTTTCATCTATCATCCTTACATATTATATTTACATATATGCCTATTAGTGCATTACATGCATTACACACACTACATACCCTACATTGCATTTCTTCCACCTCTCATTTACATCACATCTTCATCCCTTACTTGTTTAAACTACATTTTTTTCTAAGTGTTGCACTCACCACCCTATGATGCACTATAGTTCCTCGGTCCATAATCGACTGCCAAGGGTTTACTAATCAAATGGACCTTACTTTCATTATGTGACATTCCCTCCCACAACATACCTCTCACACGACACTACCTCCAATAGTGACATACACCTTAGGTTAAATTATCACCTATCTTATCATCTTGTGATGGTATACACTTTAGGCTAAATCACCACCCCCATTATCATCTTGTAGTGGAATTCACCTTAGGTTACATCATCACACCCTTCTTATTCATCCCATAGTGACATACACTTTAGGCTACATCGTCACCCATCTTCATCCTTTTTCATTCTATAGTGATAGATGCTTAGGGATAAATCATCACTCATACATTCATCAAGTCATGGTATACGCTTAGGCTATAGGATCCACAAACATCTTTCCATATATCTCATCCCCATACACTCATTCTATAGTGATATACACTTAGGGATAAATCACCACTCCTCCATTAAAAAATTCATGGTATATGCTTCGGTATAGGGTCCACGCACATCTCTTCACATGTCACATTTCATCACCATTCCATACACATACTCATCACAATGCGCTAGATACAACCAACACTACTCAACCATTTCCTAATGATGCATTATTGTTTATGGTCCATTCCTGACTACTGAGGGGGAAAATAAAATGAACCTCACTGCATACAAAAATCCATCCACTCGGGGGACTCACGTTCTCCTATCATTCCATCTTGCATTCCATTCCATCCATCCATAACGTGCACTGCATTGTCTTGGGGGAATTTTACTTTTGCATACTAGTGTTTTTCATTCTCACTTTATAACACATGTTAGATTGTTTTCTTATATTTCATTATCATACACACATGCATGTTCACATCATTTTTTTAGTGTGATCGTAAATACATGACTCTACACGCGACATGGATACTCACCTTCTACCCTTCCTATACTGGTCGATGGGGGAATTCACATTCATCTTATCCAGGTGTTATTGTTTCATTTTGTACTTAGCATCTTATACTACTTGTTTATACACACTTTGAAATATTTGTTATTGCTCTAACATACTAATAGGTGTTCCATGTGCAACACTTGTTTTACAAGATTACATGTTCCCATGACTACTTGTTTGTTTCTACTTGTCTACTTGGTTTTCCATTGTATGTGGGATTTTCCCTTTGTGTGTGTGCACACTTGTCTGTTGCTTGTGGCCATGATAGCCTTGCATGTCTTGTAAAATCGTGAGTGATGTTCCATGTTTTAAACCCACTTTGTGCGGTCTGCCTATTTTCTTGCTTGTTTACACTACTGTGCTTAGTAGTTTATACATTTTCTGCATTTTTCTACTTATTACATGCATGTGTTTTTGGAATAACACTTGTTTTGGCTAGCCATCCCATTTTGTGTGCACCTTGGTATCTACCAAGAATTTCTCTTTCCCCCTACAGGGCATATTTCTACAGTTGAAAGTGTGGTTGGTCCTCTTTTGGGGTCGCATTATCCTTTCAGTGATGTCACATGCACCCCCAAAGAGGGGGGAATCATTGAGGGTTTTTTAATAACACAACATATTTACACCAATTCACACACATTGAGTGAGTTTAGACTGGTCTACGAACTCCATACATATTGGCATAAATGGGACATTGTGTCCTTAGACCATTCCACGGAATTAGTTATAGGCTTGGGGTTTACAAGTGTGCCTCTCTACACTTCTCTGTCCAGTGGCATCAGATCTCCCAAAAAACTAGGACAATACAAAGATCTCTTCATATATTTTAGAAGAAGCAGTTAAAGTTGCAGGATACAACGCATCTCCTCCCTTTACTTCTTCAGCCAAGGTGGGGTGAGATCACCCAAAAAACTTGTGCTGGTACAAGATATCCTTCTACACCCTTCTTTCAACATGGATCATGTGCACATGTTCCATTTACAATTTTATTCTAAAATATTTTACATTTGTGTACTTTACACATGAGTATCTTACACAACATTTTTACATACATACATATTTGACTACTTGATCATTTTCTCCTTGCAAGTCCATCATATGCGAAATAAGCAATCAAATTGGGGTAAACAAAAACAACAACGACGACGACGAAAATGACAATGACAACACACTGCTACATGAATTTTCCTTTACTAACCATACATGTACACTACACAAAACAATATCTACACATGCATTCTACCCTAGGTTCACTCTCATCACTTTTTATGTGCATTTTCATCTTTAGAATCCACACTCCACATTTTCTTTTTGTCATTCCATGCTTGAGTATATTCCATCACCACGTCTTCTTCTACACTCTGTCTAGATATTAGGTATGCATCTGTATCTAATTTATGTTACCGAGCTTTCCGCTCACCAACATAAAGTGGGGGCAAAATGTAGACACAAAATTATGCACTTTAGATATTATTTAACTCAGTCTTATACTACTATTTAGAAGGTTATTAAGTGAATAAAGTACTAATTAATCCCACCTTTTGGCCATTTTTATTTTACTTTTTATTTCGTAGTTCCCGTATATTTTCTAGCACTTATCCATCCATTTCACAACTTCCCCATCATTTTAGCCCAAAATTAGCGTGCCCCAGCCTGTACTGGGGCACCCTGGTCCCACTATGGGCCCCTCGATCTATGCACATCCTTTCCCACTTATTTTTGGGGCCTTTCTAGCCATTTTTCATCCTTATCCTTTTCCTAGTCGGCCTTGTCAAGATTAATTATGAAATTAAGCTTGAGAGCCCTATAAATATAAATTTATAAGACCATAATGAGGGTCGTAGCATCACATACTAATATCACTTCATCTATAGTTACATCCATTGCATCACTTGTATCCACATAGTGCCATGCATAAAGGCTAGGAGATCTACATCACACACACTGCATAAGGGCATGGATTCTATTCTATTCCATGCACACATGCTATTTACATTTTCTATAGTTACTATTACTCGCTACTTCACAAAGTACGAATGACATGAGAGTACCTAGGGCATGACATACACACAATCACCAAAACTACATCCGAGTCCGAAATGTAGTGCATCACTCAGTGATAAGACCATAAGTTTGGATACTAAGGTCAGTCCAACCCCTTCATTTGCATATTTTATTTTTCCTAGGATTTGATACTTCCTTTTTATTGGAGTTCATCATTCAACTCACCTAGTGAATCCAGTGTGATAGACATGCATAGTTTCAGATCGATTTATAACCATACAAAACTCATATCTGAAGCTATTATAGAGATCATGATGCCTAAACTACAGACTAGGGTGCCCAAGTACCATCCCAAGCACCTCGATCACTTTAGATCTTCCATATCTGATCTTCACAGGGTCCCTGAGTGATCGTCTACACTTCCAAATTTTATTTCCAAATCTGCGACAACTTGCAACATTTTTTTCCAATCAACTAAGACATTTCCTTACTCTTATCTTGCATATTAGGGTTTGTTTCCATTAGATTTAATTGTGCAACCACTTTACACTATTTTAGCGTACTTATTTACAATGTTTTAGTCCTCCTAATTAGATTAACTAAGATTACTATTTCCTAGAACATGGTCCTAATTTTAGTTAATCAAAAACATTTTCACACACACTTCCATCTAATGACTCCTCCTCATCACTATCCTTCATAGGAACATGCTTCTACCTTTTCTTTTTCTCTTCTTCGGTCTTCTTCACTCGCATCATGTGTGGTGACCATGTCACAGGCTAGGAAGATATAGTGCCCACATTCAGAACCCTACACCACCTCTAAAGTTTCCTTTTTCCATGATCTAACGCACCACTATCTTATTTCACTTCTTCCTCTTCCTTGATGAAAATATCTTTATCCTGATTTTCTTGCCTTGGGGGTGAATCCTCTAGCTTCCTATTGAATCCCATAGTCTACTTTCCCTTAGGAGGACCTGATAGTGACAATTATTCACCAACATCATACTTACCATCCTTAAACCTCGGCCTCAAGTATACATACATGTGCATAGGATCTATCTGCCTTATAGCCATAACTTCTGGAGTAATATCAATATTTTTAGAATCTATTGTTTCCACATATGCCTCCTTATTCGGCTAGACATAATTTTTTCTTTAGAATATGAATATATGCATCTACTCTATTTGCATCAAAATATAACTTACGTGCATTATGCAACCTATTCACTGAATTCTTAAAGTCACATACCATAAAGGTAAATGGAAACTTGCACCGAGGGATTTTCTCTCCAGTCTTCATATAAAAAATTTCCTGAGCATAAGTGTTAGTAGGTTACAAAATATGCTTGTCCCTCCAATACACTGGGCAACTCCCACGGGATGCACCACTCTCCTTCAAATGAATTACACATCCTCCTATACCACTTGTATATGTGTTGTTTTTAAGTGTTAGAAATTGAGCCTTGATAAGTGAACTTTGTAAATTTCCTCATCGGGGACTTTTTTTTCTGGTGAGTACTCCCACATCTTCTCCTTTGGCCTGTCGGGCACACCAATTTCACAAAATACTATAAGGAGTAAGATCATGCCCCAAGTAATATTCTCACCTTTGATTGTCTGAATGCGCGCTTCCTCCAAAATTCTCTTTGCAATGTACCCAATGATATTATAATATGTCTTATTCACCATCTTGTGCGTAATATACAACCAACACTTGTTCACTTTATGCCACCTCTCTGAGGCACCCAAATTACAACTTACTAGGTGCGTAACTACCCTTGTAGCATGATCCTCTATGTTTGCTAAATTTAAATCTCAACCTCCCTTTTGAAACTTAAACACGATAGTCATTTGCTCTACTCCATCATCATCTATAAGGTTAATGAAAATTTATAATCCTAAGTCATGAAATCTAATCACCTTCCTAATCAACTTTGTTGTAATCCTCATCCTTCTACCCGCAAATTAGAAGTAGTCCTCGTGGAATTGTAACATAAGCCACTGGTACAGTCACTCTAACTTTCTAAAGAAGGGAAAATCATACAATTGGATTACTCCAAAACTCTCCAGTAACTTGTAAATCATGTTATCATACACTCTTTTCCCATCTGTCATCTTTCGGTTAGTCTTCAGGATGGTTTCATCCTTGATATACTTGAGGGTTTTTTCAATGTGGTGGTTGATGTCACTTATCTTTCACTTCATCAACTGATATTTCCACGAACTTACCTCAATCACCTCCTCTGAGAAATACATTTCTGTGACCCATTCCTGTGGTGCCTCCTCTGTCATGGGTTCCTTAACCACAACTCTCCTTGGTGTCATTGGCCTTGTTGTTTGATAATGTGCTTCACAAACTTCAAATGTTTTACTACCTCTTACCTCTGCACCCTTCAATCTTCTCTGTAACTTTTAAACACTTCGTGCCCTAACGTGCCTTAGTTATAAGTTCATCTTCTCCAAACCCTGACTCCACGAACCTTTCTTTTACATATGCCCTACCAGCTCAAACACCCTTCCAATGGAACTTTGATAATTTTGTGTCTTAATATCACCTAGTTCACTGCTACAAGTAACTACTCTCATACTTCACTCTTTGTCACACTTTTAATCTCACTTCACAACTTGAGAACTTAAAATATGTAAGGTTTTCAAAATTTTATGCATTAACTTCTCCTCACCTACCACTGTACATGGCATTAATTTCAACCCTTCGTTCTTCCATGCTTTGCACCATATTATTTCGTGCCCCAATGTTAACCTTCTAGCGTGCCCACTACTTCTCGGGCACAGACCTCCTTAAGTGTGTTTCCCTTTGCCGAAGTACCTAACCATTTTGCCTCATACCAAGTAGTTTCCTATGTTGTTGCATACCTTACGTTACACTACATGTCCTTCCATCTACACGTGGTATTCAATCTGAGAAAAATTCCTTGAAAACACCTTCACTCCGAGCACCAATCTGCATCAAAGTACCAATCACTTATTTCTTTTTTATCAATCCCACACTAAAATTATGTGTGGTCCTTTGCACATGAATCAAACAGATAATAATCAAATCCTAGCATGCAAGAATGCTTATTACAAAAAAACACTAAACTAAATTGATAAAGCATAGCAACGATGAAATGAAACACATTAAAATAAAATGCATTAAAGGGGAATCTAATCTAAATGGATATAATAACTTATTACAAACACCAAGAAGACTTATTTGTAGTAGGGATTCAACCTACTCCCATCAAAGTAACTAGGAAATAAAGTGCCATCCAATGCTTGTAATTGACAAGTGCTCGATTCCAATATCTTTATTACAAAAGGGTCCCAACTAATGAACTTTTAATTTTTTTGGGTGGCACGCAAACTTTGAATCATACATAAGAACCATCTTTCCCACCCCAAATTTTTTATTCCTTATATGTTTATCATGTCAGGCCTTCTGTCTCACCTTTTATGTCTTCTAGATCCACTGAGAAATAACACATCATTCATCCAACTGCATCAGTTTATCTATGCGCTCTTCCACAGCTTGTTCATCATCTAATCCTCCTGGGTGCGTAATATACAGGGATGGTAACATAAATCCACAAGCAATACATCCTCCCCCCAAACACCAGCTGAAAAGGTGTGTGACCTTATTCAACCTTTTATAATTTTTCATAAATGCCAAAAGAACAATAAAGACTTTATAATCCCAGTATTTCCTTCCAACATCACATATTTTTGTCAGTGTTTGTCCCAGAATCTTGTTGAAAGCCTCAGCAGTACCATTGGCATGTGGGTGATATGGTGTTGTCTTATGGTGTGCCACCATAAACTCAACCAAAATAATTTTGATGGTCCCATTCAAGAAATGAGTACCCCTGTCACTTATTAGACTCAATGGACATCCATACCTACTAATAATGTTCTCCCACAAAAATATTACTACTATAGTTGTTGTGCAATCCTTTGTAGGTGTTGCTTTTTCCCACCTTGTCAAATGGTCTTTAAAAGTTATATTATAGCACACGCCAGTCCTACGCGTGGGTGGTGAAATAGGACCTACAAAGTCCTAAATGTCTCATTTCTCAAAATTATATCCTCAATGCTTTGCATGTCCTCGCCAAAATTTATTCTTGACAAATGACCAGGTCTTGAGTTACTTTTCCCTAGTTTGACAACAACTGTAAACTGAAATTCTTGAAATAGTAGTATCCACCTATAAATGCTCCCTTGCAAGATAGGCTTGTTGACCAAATACTTAACATCCATATGATCTATGAAGAAGATAAATGGTGTTTATAATAAGTATTTTTTGAAATTTTACAACACGTAGATCATGGACAAATCCTCACGCTTAGTAGTTGTATAATTTTGTTTTGTTGGTGCCAACTTATTACTCACAAAGTAAATGGGGTGGTCTACAATTCCTTCTCTTGGTTGTGCTAGCATTGTGCCAATTACCAGACTAGAAGCATCAATGTGAACAGGAAAGAGCTTATCCTAATAGGGAAAGCGTAAAATGGGCACAGTACTCAACTTCTCCTTCAACGTATCAAACAACTCCTATTGCACTTCACCCTAATAAAATTTTCCTTTAGCTTTCAACAATTCTTCCAGGGGAATGGAAATCCTTGCATAACCCTTAATAAATTTATTGTAATACCCTGTATGTCCAAGAAATCTGCGCACTTGACTTTGATTATCAAGCTCTTAAAATTCCAAGATTACAACTTGTTATCCCGTAAAATTGACAAGGGAAATTTTACCGATAACCATACCGAAATTTTGTTCCGATCCCTCGTTAGGGATCCCTTGCGTTCGAAACGTTGTAAAATCCCTTCCCGAGAAATCTGGTTTTTCAAACTTAGTCTTTTGAGCCTTTTTGGCTGGGCGCATGAAATTGCTATGTAACACTAACTTTTGGTGCGTCCCCTTTAAAACCTTTGGCGCATGATTTTCAGTGTCAACACACCTTTTGGTGTGCCAAAGTATGTTGAGCCTTCCCTGCGTGCGCCAAGGCGCATGCGCCTTTATGTTGGCACAACTTTTGTTGCTCCATGTTTTGGTGCGACAAAGGGCGCACATAACTTAATGTCAACATAGCTTTTGGTGCGCCAAAGGCGCGCTTAATTTCCTGCTGGAAAACGTTTTCATGCGCCAAAGGGCGCACGCTTTTCCCTGTCGACAACAACTCTCATGCGCGCTTTAAAAAGTGGGTGGCACATTTATGACCAGCTCACCTATATATATATGTGTTTGCGCGCCCAAAATGTCATTTTCACTATTCGCTGAGCACGTGATTTTTCTGAGCCTGTCAGCCCCTGCCTCGTCATTTTCAACGCCTTGTGGACCCGTTACAAGTTTTCGCTATTTATCCAGGTGAGAGGTTCTTTTCTCTTTCTCATGTTTTGCGTTTTGGTTCTTTGTGCTTGGTGGTCTGGTTTTAGTTTGTGCCTGAAGTTTGAAATATCAAGATCCTCCTCCTCCTGCTTTCTTCCCATATCACTCCCCCTCTGTCCAGATCTGCTGGTAGGGGAACCTGTCTAAAAGCATGGTTTTATCTCCTTTTTGATGAGCCATTTCACTGCCCAATAACCCTGCTAAAACAAATGAAGAAAGAAATGGAGAAAAGCCTGTTTTTCCCAATAGGCGCATCTGTCCCCCCAAACATGAACAAAACCCGCGCCAATGGCGCACCCATTTTGCCTGCTGCATCATGAACTTCTGCGCCCTCAAGGCGCGCCTCTTCCATATGCTACAAGTGCTGAGCTTGCACCCCAAAGGCGCGCCAACCTTCCTTGCTGCATCACTTTTCCACGTGCCAATGGCGCACCCAACATCCATACAACACAAGCTTTGTCTGCGCTAAGTACAAATCTTTCAAGGCGTAGGCGCATCCCCGATTAGAAAAACATCATGTTGTGTAAACCTTTCGTGCGCCGCACCATGCTCCCTTTGGCACATGAAAAGTTCTTGTTACACGAAACATCTATGCGCCAAAGGGCGCACCAAATTCCAATGCAACATGAAAATTCCATGCACCAAAGGGCGCATCCTATCACTATGTAACACGCACCTATCATGCGCCCTTTATAAAATGCACTCTGCAGTACGCATGCGCCATGCGCCTTTGGCGCCAGTTTAACCTTTGTAGTGCCCCTTTCCTGTGCGCCTTACCTATTTAGCCCTGTAAGCTGCAATTTTCATGCACCCTATGCCCTGAACCTGAAAATCTCTTAACTCTTTCTTCTGCTAACATTCCAATGGAAGATCAAATGGCTAATTCAACCTTTTCGGATTGGGTCTCGCTTCTTCTTCATGCAGATCAGCAACTAAGTTTGAAAGAACATATGTCTACATCCAGCAAGAGACCCACCAAATCAAAAGGAAAGGCTAAGCTTACAGAGGAAGAGATGAAGTATAAATATCAAAGGGTCAGAATGTCCGAGTCACAGGCCGAATGCAGCATGGATGTCAGAGACTCAGAATTGGGGCATATCGACATGGAGGAACGGGGCCATAGGTCACATTTGACACTGAATCTATCAACAACCTGCTGGCCTGTAGGGACTTCATTGGGTTCCTCATTGAGGCGGAGAAGGACTATTCCAAACTTCCTGAGAAGCTCATAGATGAGCGGGAGACTTGTGAAGCGATAAGCGATAGGCACAAGGATCCTTCTCAGGATCAACTTGGGCCAATAATCAACAAGTTCATGGAATAACGCTCTCAGTTCCATATCTCATCACCTGAGCAGCATCAAAAGTAGGCTACCCCCTTTCGGCCACAGGATGATGACGACGAGTAGCTGCTCCTTCTTCTTCTTCTTCTTCTTCTCTCTCTTCTCTGACTTTCTTTTTTGAATGTCTAAAGTATGTTGGCACAAATGATGACATCATCCATGTTGCGTCATGGGATGATGTCATCCATCAAGTTGTAAAAAGTCAACATGACTTTTAGATATTTTGTAAATATCTTTGTAAATAGTTGTTGGCTCCTTTTTGCCTTCTTTCCTTCTCCTCTTCTATATATATTGGAATACTTGTTGTATTCAAGGATGGACATTTTTTAGATGAAAATAGAAGTGAGGAGAGAAAAACTTTGAGATTTCTTGTAATAGAAGAAAAACAACAATACAAATATTGAGGCTTTGTACTGAATACTTGTGCTATACATCAGAGCTTTCTTATGTTAGATCTGTATGTGTTTATTCTGTTAGATTCATATCTACATTTTTGTCATTTGCTCATCAGTATTGCGTTGTTTATTTATGCAAGTAGGTTTGGCTCTGTTTACTACCAATCCCAAAACATAAATCTTTTGACCTTTCTGCTTTGGAGTTCATTTCTTTTCTTCCTTCGGACCTGCTCTTTCCTCATCCCCTCTTCCTTTCCTTTCTTTTCACAGTCGGAAACACCCCACTGGGATGAGATCCCAAACCCCCGAAGGTAGAATCTGTGAGACTTGCATAAATTCCTGCTGGTAGAATAATAATAAACTAGTTTCGCTTTGCTGACTCAAAGAGGGGCTATGCCCTGCACACTGTTGGCTCGTTTATCCATAGATCTTCCCAAGCGATAGATTTTTGGACCAACAGTTTTTGGCGACTCCGCTGGGGAACGAATAGATCTGTCAGATCTATGATGGTGGTAAGATAGAAAAATCAGAAAAAATAAGAAAATCGCTGCCTGTTTGCAAATCTGAACTTTTTGATAAAAATCCAAAAAATTGCAAATTTTGCTCTGAATTGAAAATTTTCTTCTGAGATCCATAGATCTGGCCTAGTTACAAATCTTTAGTTCGCTGAGTTTTTATAAAAATTAGTATTTTGCCGTAGATCTGGATTTTTGGTTGTTTGCTAAAAGTTTGAAACCCTCTGAAAAAAAGTCAAAATCAGATCCGAAAATCAGCTTGCTATTCTTCCCTGCCATCTTATCCTCGTTGTTATTTGTCATTAACCGTAATCGGTTTTCTGAAGAGGATAGTTTTAAATATTTAGAAAAGTGCCTGCTGCTGGTTTTTGACACAAAAACCAGAAAATCAGCAAGTACACCCAAAAATAAATTTTAAATCTGCACCACAGCGTTCCAGATCTGGAAGGTACGCTGGCAGGTGAGCCATTTACGCGTCGCAGGCAAGCTCGTGGAGAAGTCGATCCTACTTTCGATCGGCTTCAGAGGCACAATTTCAGTGTAGCACCGACGCACTTTTTATCACTAAGTTCAGCTGACCGGTCATCCAGAAGCACCTCACCCCCACGGAAGAGCCGGTTTTCACAAGGAGCCTCTACATCCCTTTGTAGTGCCTTGCTACTCAGTGGAACCACCCTTCCAGCCTGTGTTCTCTTTCCAGCCCTTCAAATGGCAGTACCATGGGGAAACGTGATGGGTCCTTTGGCCCTACCACATCTAGTTCACGCGCTCCCTCACGGAAACTGAAAGAATTTTCCCAAATTCGACGGGAGTGGAAATCAGAGCACGGATTCCCACATATCTACATTCATCATGTCATGCAGTATCTTAGATGTAACTCACAAGAATGTGTCGGTTCACCTGTTTTTGGAAACCCTACAAGGACCTGCAGCTGAATGGTTTCAGCATTTGCCGGCCGGATCTATCACCAGTTGGGCCACCTTGCGGGATGCTTTTGAAGACAGATACAAGCCTTCAGAGGATGTGTTTGCATTATTATCATGGATCACTCACTTGAAGAAGGAGGCCAATGAGATCATGCGCAATTTTATCACCCGGTTCAATGCACTAATCAACCGTGTCCCTGTTGCCATGCTTCCAACGTCGGAAAATCAAAAGTGCTTCTTTGTAAACGCTATGAGTTCAAAAGTTAGTTTCTTACTCCTTCAAGAGTGAGTTGCCACCTTGATTCTCGCCCAAGCCGCTGCCATTCAGATAGAGGATAATCTGATAATATCTGGCGAATTGAAAAAGGAATCAGCCAAGCCTAAATCTTTGGGCTCTTCGCCCACTACTTTGTTTGATCCAGCCTTTCAAAAGATGGCGAATGACTTGCTTACATTGAAGAAGTAGTTGGCCCAGGCCTCCCCCAGTTCCTCGTACCGGGATATTCCGCGGAGGAATTTCGTTCCCAACAATGTTTCACAAAGGCCGCGCCTACCTACAGCTACTCCACAGTTGGCGCTTGAGGCTCCTCCGGTCAACGCTCTGGCCGAAATCGAAGAAGAAGAGCAGTATTATGAAGAACCTTCGTCTCAAGGTGAAGATGATCAAGATGTCGGTGAACCGGATGGCGACTCTACTATCGGGTATATGGAATTTGATGAGGAAGAATCTGATGAAGAAGAGGGTACCTAGGGATATACAAGTGGACAGTCATATGTTGTTTTTACTCGCTCGCAAGGAAAAGAAGTGGAAGTTGCTGCCCATGTCCAGCAGGAGAAGGCCGTGTCAAACGCGCCCCCGATCATTGCTAAAAGAGGTAATCCTCTTCCTAATCAACTCCCTGGAAAATCTTTTACAAGGAAATATTTTCCCCCTACCTCTCCTCCAAATCAATCCTCTCATGTTCCTACCAAGGCCGGTAATCCTATTCCATCATCGCGAGGTGAGGGACTCATTCCTTTACCAACGCAACCCTTGGCCACATTTGATATCATAGATCATGCAAAAAAGACCAAGATCCAAATGTCTGAAGCTGAGTACATTCAGTCAAACCCCGAACAGCTTGTAAGATTGACCAAATATATTCAGAGTCAAGTTGTTGCATCTAAACAGGTTTCCCCAAAAGGAATCCTTTCCACTCCCCCTGAATCCCACATAAATGTTGCTTCAACATCTGCGTCAGGCAAGATAGAGCCTTTCTATCTCTCTCTCCTAATCAATGGCCATAAGTTGAGTAACTGCATAATTGATTCCGGAGCTTCCGATAACGTCATGCCAGAAAAATTTGCCCATGCTTTGGGCCTTACTCTTACCAAGCCTTTCGGTAGATGTTATTCATTGGAAACCAAGCAGGTTCCGTTGGTTGGCCAAATCAAAGATGCACAATTCACATTTGCAGCTTTCCTAGATAAAACAGTAAAAATGACAGTCCTCGTTGCTGACATTCCGGCAGCCTATGGAATTTTGCTGGGAAGAAGTTTTTGCAGCGAAGTTGGTGGAGAAATTCATATGGACTGGTCTAAAGCTAGAATTCCAGTCAAAGGCGTAATGCAGAATTTGGAGCCGGAATCACAAAAGAAGTACTTAGTTACTAGTTCTGAGGACCCCAAAGCTCAAATCCTTTTTGAATCATCAGGGATGGGGAACTACTTCTTGTCTACCGAGTCTGATAAAGGAGTTGTTCTCGTTCAGGAAAAAGATCTTAATAAGATCTGGACCTTGTAGTTTGATGGCAGCTGTGCAACTAGTGGATGTGGCGCTGGGGCCGTGCTGATATCTCCCGAAGAGGAGGTAATTCCTCTCTCTTTCAAATTACAGTTTTTCAACACAAACAATACTGCTGAGTATGAATCTCTCTTACTCGGTATGCAAGCCGCAAGGGAAAGAGGGATTAAAAATCTAAAAGTACAAGGTGATGCAGAGCTAGTTGTAAATCAAGTCAAAAGGATTTACCAAGTGAAGAATGAAAGGCTCAGGCATTACCGTAATGTGGTATGGGACAGCATTGAAGAGTTTGATGTTTTTTCAATAGAGTCCATTCCAAGGGCTCAGAATGACATGGCCGATTCATTGGCTGTTTTAGAGTCCCTCATGCTCCCACACCCAGGTTTGAAAACAAACAAGTACACCATTGAGGTGGTTTTCCGCCCGAGCGTGCCAGACAATTCTCAACATTGGCAGGTGTTCAACGATGATAATCAACTCATTGCTTTTCTAGAAAAGGCGGAAAATTTTAAAGAATTGCACTTCGAAGGATCTACTTCCACTTGCCGTGAATCGGTCACCAATCAAGGCAATGAATCCGAAGGGAACGACGGCATATGTCAGCTCAAAGGAAATAAAATTTTGAAGGGCCTGGTTTCTCTGGAGCGGTTGTTCGACAGGCATGACCGTTTTGTGAAAAAGAAAAAGCAGGATGACCCTAACTCATCCCCAGAAACCGAACCAGTCAATATACGTTCGATAGAGCACCCGCAATTTGTGAACATTGGCAAATGTTGTACACCTAAGGAGAAACAGAAATTTGTCAAGTTGCTAAAAAAACATATGGACGTGTTGGCGTGGTCCTATGCCGATCTAAAATCTTTCAAGCCAAAGGACGTTCAGCATGACATTCTGTTGAAAGACGATGTCAAATCCTTTCGCCAGAAGCAGAGGCACTATAATCCTAAGATCTCAGGTACCATCTAGGCTAAAATTCAGAAGATGTTGGATGCAAGGATCATCTTTCCTATCCATCATAGTACTTGGGTGGCAAATATTGTGCCAGTGCGCAAGAAAAACGGCGAGATACGCATATGCATAGACTTTCACAATTTGAATCAAGCTTCCTTGAAAGACAACTACCCTCTTCCGATAATGGATCAAGTTCTGTAAGCAGTAACTGGATCAGAGATGTTGTCCATGCTTGATGGTTTTTCAGGTTACAATTAGATTGAAGTTTCACCTGAAGATCAGTTTAAAACAGCATTCACTACTCCCTGGGGTACATTTGCCTACAGCAGGATGCCTTTTGGCCTAACTAATGCTGGTGCCACTTTTCAGCGGGCCATGGATTTTGCATTCAAAGGTATGATGGGGAAAGTCATTGTGGTTTATCTAGATGACTTAACCGTGTTCTCTAAACAACGAAATGATCATTGTGATCATTTGGAGCAAGTGTTGGCCAGGTGCCGAGAACATGGGATTTCCCTAAACCCAAAGAAGTCCATTTTTGGAGTCACAGAAGGGAAGTTGCTAGGGCATGTGGTTAGCAAAGAAGGAACAAGGATAGATGCCGAAAGAGTCAAGGCTATTCAAATCCTTACTCTACCTACAAGCAAGACTGGTGTTCATTCTTTCTTTGGAAAGGTGAACTTTCTCAGGCGTTTTGTTCCTGACTTTGCTGAGAAGACCCGTCACATATTGAACATGATGAAGGGGTCACCAACTTTCAGATGGAGTGAAGAGGGAAAAAGGTCATTTGAAGAAATAAAAGCTTATGTTGCTCATGCACCAGTCCTGGTATGTCCCGATTTCTCCAAGGACTTCATCATGTATAGTTACGCATCTAAGCATACTGTGTCCGCAATCTTAATGCAAAAGAACTCGGAGGATGTTGAATCTCCGATCGCGTTCATGAGTTCTCACCTCAAGCCTCACGAACTAAAAATGACTCAACTGGAAAAGCATGCCTTCGCCGTTGTCAAAGCAGTGAAGAATTTCAGGTATTACATTCTAAACTCACATACGGTGGTGCTGGTCCCTGACACAGCGGTGAAATCAATCCTAACTCAGCAGGAGTTAGGGAGCTTGCGAGGAAATTAGATCGCAAAGGTCCAGGAATATGACCTGGATATTAAACCAACCAAGCTGGTGAGGGGCAAGGGCCTGTGTCAGCTAATGGCTGAAAACAAAGATTCAGGAAACCCTGATGACAGGGGTGACTACACCGACGAAACACAGGACCGGCAGGAAGAGCCTGATTCTCTCCCTCTGGTTCTATTTATTGCAACTAGTGATAAATGGTACTCCGACATCGCTTTCTTCCTTACCTACGACGAATGCCCAATGCACCTAACTGCAAAGGAGAAGTGCACTATAAAGCTCAGAGTGGCTAAGTATGTCATCTGGGATGACGGTTTATATAAACGTGGGATAGATGGCATCTTTTTGCGATGTGTTGACAAACCCCAGCAAGTAAAACTACTGGAAAGTTTTCACAATTCAGCCTATGGAGGGCATTTCTCTTCCTCCATAACTGCACACAAAATCATTCGAGCCAGGTACTATTGGCCGACGCTCTTTCAAGATACAGCCACCTGGGTGGAAAAGTGTGAACCTTGCCAGCAATTCGTCGGCAAGCCCAAGTTGGCTTCCTTTCCCCTAAGGCCGGTCATTATCAATGAACCATTCAGGCAATGGGGAATTGATTTTATTGGCGCACTCAATCCTCAATCGAGTGCCGAACATAGCTATGTCCTTACAGCAACAGATTACTTCACCAAGTGGGTGGAAGCCATACCTGTCAAGCATGCCACTTCTGAGGTGGTTTGTAATTTCATTAAAGAAAATATCATTGTCAGGTTCGGCGTTCCAAACAAAATCGTTGCCGATAATGCTTCTAACTTCTCCTCACGAGAAGTTATTAGTTTTTGCTATGAATATGGGATAACTTTGGCTCACGCCTCAGACTATTACCCTCAGGGAAATGGTCAGGTGGAATCCAGTAACAAGAACTTGGTGACCATCATACGGAAGTTAGTAGATGAGAATCAGCGAATGTGGCACAAGTCTTTGTACGACGCTTTGTGGGCCGATCGTATTACTCCAAAGAGATCTCTCGGCATGTCACCTTTTCAAGTATTATATGGCACTGATGCCGAGCTTCCCATTTCTGCGGAACTTCCTGCTCTGCGTTTGGCATGAGCCATCGAAGACGAAACTTTCCAAAATTCTCTTGAAAAGAGAATCATGTATCTAGCAGAACTTGAAGAAAAGAGAGTAAGGGTGGTCGATAGGATCACTGAACATCAGAATCAAGTTAAGAGGATTTTTGATAAGAAGGCCAAGAAAAGAGATTTTCAAGTGGGAGATCTCGTCCTTTTGTGGGACAAGCGAAGAGAGCCAAAGGCATGCACGGAAAGTTTGATTCCCTGTGGAGAGGGCCCTTCAAGATCAAGCAGCTCAACGGAGAGAATAGCTTCTATCTCTCATATCTGGATGGAACCGAACTCCCGCTTCCCTATAGCAGGCAGCATCTGAAGATCTTCAGGAAGTAGAGCTTGCTCTCTTCTTTGTACAGTTTGCTTTATGTTGTGTGTTTTCTTTCGTCATGTGTTTGCTTTCGGTTTGTTGTGTGTTTCTTTTGCTCCCCCTCTGGTCGCCCTTGTTTTTGACTCTGTTACCCAATGGATAGGCACATGAGAACTGGGATTCTCTACCCCCGAAATTGCTCAGGGATAGTCCCCAGAAAGAGCCAGCTGTTATCCCGTAAAATTGACAAGGGCAATTTTACCGATAACCATACCGAAATTTTGTTCCGATCCCTCGTTAGGGATCCCTTGCGTTCGAAACGTTGTAAAATCCCTTCTCGGGAAATCTAGTTTTTCGAACTTAGTCTTTTGAGACTTTTTGGCTGGGCGCATGAAATTTGTATGTAATACCAACTTTTGGTGCGCCCCCTTAAAAACCTTTGGCGCATGATTTTCAGTGTCAACACACCTTTTGGTGCGCCAAAGTATGTTGAGCCTTCCCTGCGTGCGCCAAGGTGCATGCGCCTTTATGTTGGCACAACTTTTGTTGCTCCATGTTTTGGTGCGCCAAAGGGCGCACATAACTTAATGTCGACATAGCTTTTGGTGCGCCAAAGGCGAGCTTAATTTCCTGCTGGAAAACGTTTTCATGCGCCAAAGGGCGCACGCTTTTCCCTGTCGACAGCAACTCTCATGCGCCCTTTAAAAAGTGGATGGCGTATTTATGACCAGCTCACCTATATATATGTGTTTGCGCGCCCAAAATGTCATTTTCACTATTCGCTGAGCACGTGATTTTTCTGAGCCTGTCAGCCCCTGCCTCGTCGTTTTCAACGCCTTGTGGACCCGTTACAAGTTTTCGCTATTTATCCAGGTGAGAGGTTCTTTTCTCTTTCTCATGTTTTGCGTTTTGGTTCTTTTTGCTTGGTGGTTTGGTTTTAGTTTGTGCCTGAAGTTTGAAATATCAAGATCCTCCTCCTCCTGCTTTCTTCCCATATCACTCCCCCTCTGTCCAGATCTGCTGGTAGGGGAACCTATCTAAAAGCATGGTTTTATCTCCTTTTTGATGAGCCATTTCACTGCCCAATAACCCTGCTAAAACAAATGAAGAAAGAAATGGAGAAAAGCCTGTTTTTCCCAATAGGCGCATCTGTCCCCCCAAACATGAACAAAACCCGCGCCAATGGCGCACCCATTTTGCCTGTTGCATCATGAACTTCTGCGCCCTCAAGGTGCGCCTCTTCCATATTCTACAAGCGCTGAGCTTGCGCCCCAAAGGTGCGCCAACCTTCCTTGCTGCATCACTTTTCCACGCGCCAATGGCGCACCCAGCATCCATACAACACAAGCTTTGTCTGCGCTAAGTACAAATCTTTCAAGGCGCAGGCACATCCCCGATTAGAAAAACATCATGTTGTGTAAAACTTTCGTGCGCCGCACCATGCTCCCTTTGGCGCACGAAAAGTTCTTGTTACACGAAACATCTATGCGCCAAAGGGTGCACCAAATTCCAATGCAACATGAAAATTCCATGCGCCAAAGAGCGCATCCTATCACTATGTAACACGCACCTATCATGCGCCCTTTATAAAATGCACTCTGCAGTACGCGTGTGCCATGCACCTTTGGCGCCAGTTTAACCTTTGCAGTGCCCCTTTCCTGTGCGCCCTACCTATTTAGCCCTGTAAGCTGCAATTTTCATGCGCCCTGCGCCCTGATCCTAAAAATCTCTTAACTCTTTCTTCTGCTAACATTCCAATGGAAGATCAAATGGCTAATTCAACCTTTTTAGATTGGGTCTTGCTTCTTCTTCATGCAGATCAACAACTGAGTTCGAAAGAACATATGTCTACATCCAGCAAGAGACCCACCAAATCAAAAGGAAAGGCTAAGCTTACAGAGGAAGAGATGAAGTATAAATATCAAAGGGTCAGAATGTCTGAGTCACAGGCCGAATGCAGCATGGACGTCAGAGACTCAGAATTGGGGCATATTGACATGGAGGAACGGGGCCAGAGGTCACATTTGACACTGAATCTATCAACAACCTGCTGGCCTGTAGGGACTTCATTGGGTTCCTCATTGAGGTGGAGAAGGACTATTCCAAACTTCCCGAGAAGCTCATAGATGAGCGGGAGACTTGTGAAGCGATAAGCGATAGGCACAAGGATCCTTCTCAGGATCAACTTGGGCCAATAATCAACAAGTTCATGGAATACCGCTCTCAGTTCCATATCTCATCACCTGAGCAGCATCAAAAGTAGGCTACCCCCTTTCGGCCGCAGGATGATGACGACGAGTAGCTGCTCCTTCTTCTTCTTCTTCTTCTTCTCTCTCTTCTCTGACTTTCTTGTTTGAATGTCTAAAGTATGTTGGCACAAATGATGACATCATCCATGTTGCGTCATGGGATGATGTCATCTATCAAGTTGTAAAAAGTCAACATGACTTTTAGATATTTTGTAAATATCTTTGTAAATAGTTGTTGGCTCCTTTTTGCCTTCTTTCCTTCTCCTCTTCTATATATATATTGGAATACTTGTTATATTCAAGGATGGACATTTTTTAGATGAAAATAGAAGTGAGGAGAGAAAAACTTTGAGCTTTCTTGTAACAGAAGAAAAACATCAATACAAATATTGAGGCTTTGTACTGAATACTTTTGTTATACATCAGAGCTTTCTTATGTTAAATTTGTATGTGTTTATTCTGTTAGATTCATATCTACCTTTTTGTCATTTTCTCATCAGTATTGCTTTGTTTATTTATGCAAGTAGGTTTGGCTCTGTTTACTACCAATCCCAAAACATAAATCTTCTGACCTTTCTGCTTTGGATTTCATTTCTTTTCTTCCTTCGGACCTGCTCTTTCCTCATCCCCTCTTCCTTTCCTTTCTTTTCACAGTCAAAAACACCCCACTGGGATGAGATCCCAAACCCCCGAAGGCAGAATCTGTGAGACTTGCATAGATTCCTGTTGGTAGAATAACAATAAACCAGTTTCGCTTTGCTGACTCAAAGAGGGGCTATGCCCTGCACACTGTTGGCTCGTTTATCCATAGATCTGCCCAAGCGACAGATTTTCGGACCAACACAACTATCTTGGATGGATCTACCAATAACCCTTCTTTACAAATAATATGCCCTAACAAAGTGCCAAAAGGGGTTTCAAATATGCACTTCTTAATATTCAGAGAGATGTTTATCTACCTACACCTCTTAAACATGAGCCTTATATTATCATAGTGATCCTTGACCAAACCATAAACATTCCAATCATCTAGATATACCTGTAAAAACTTATGAATGAAATCCTGAAATGCCTGCACAATGATGCATGAGAACACAAATGGAACATTCTTTAGTCCAAAGAGAATCCCTATGTATGCAAAAATTACCCATGCAGTGGTGAAAGTTGTCTTTTCTTGATCTTCCTTCTTTTTGCGCACTTTATGATATCCAGAGAACCCATCAGTAAAAGAATAAATACCACGCCATGTAACTCCTTCAAGTTTCTCCTCTATGAATGGGGTGGGAAAAGGATCACTGACACATGGATCATTCAACTCTCTATATCCCACATAGATCCTTATCCTCCCATCTACTTTAATACTAATCACCATGGGACTAACCCATTTGGATTCCTCAATGGGCTCAATGATACTAGACTTGAGAATTGATGCACAAATTAGGATTCATCCTCTATGGCCTATTCCTAATTGATAGCACCCCTTCTTTAAGTTTGATTTTTATTTGACCTAAAGAATGGTGTACTCCTTTCAATTCATGATATCCTCATGAGAATAGATCCTGAAATTCATGCAATATTTCAATGATCTTAGCCACCTCCTGCTCCGACCAATAATCACCAATAATTACATCCTTAAGCTCTGAATCTATTCCAATGTTAACCTTATTCATTTTCATAGGCTCATGATATATGCGTACCTTCATATTTTTTGTATCCATCACCTTGCGTGTTCCCTCAGTATGGTTAACATCTAGGTTATTCTTTTCATCATCATCATAATTTATCATGCATACTAACTTACCCATTTCTTTTTATTCATAGGTGTCGACAATTTCTTCTTCCTTAGTATCTTCAAGGTTAAGGTGCACCTTTAAATCCATCTCTTCAAACATATCTATCATAAGTTATTCAGCCTTTACTCTATCTCCCAGAGTAAGGCGCATCATAATCTATAGTGCTTCATTGAATGGAGGCTTAGTATAAAAGTAATAAAAAATATGAATCATACCTATGGTCCTCTCTTGCCAATTTTCTATTTCTTGTGTCAATTCTGCATGGACATACACTATGTGTGCACAGCCGCCTAGGGTAGTGTAGAACTTATATACCCAGAGTGATGGTGGCAAGACATCTCACCCCTCTATCCAAAGTTTCTCACATTCCCCGATGTGGTGCGAAGCAGTGGACTTCCCATGAAATTCACATATCTGAGAGGGTACATTGTTCCTTAGGAACCTATTAAAAAATGTGATTCTCACTTCTCATCATTCTAGTAATCTTCCTCTACGTGTAGTCCACCAACATGTTGTTATCCCATGTAGAGTATATACAAACATATTTCTTATCTCGGCTTGATATTTCCATTGGGCTTCAATGGCGTGCATAAATACATAAGGGTTTCCTTCACCAATGTACATAAGTACTTGGATATAACTCAAGCGCCTATATGTGTGTGGCCTGATTATGTAAGTAACAGTGTTCTTGATCTCTTACCCAACTACTTTATGCATTCCATGTGCCCAGTTGTCACACATGATAATTTTAGTATCACTAACTAACTGAGCATCATCTCATTGTATTACTCCTTCTTTAGATGGCTCAATTACTTCAGGATCTATAATTGTGCACACATATATCCTATTCAAATTCTCTTCACTTAAAGGATCAACATAAGTGGTAGCCTTTACATCTTTCAAAGGTATTATGATGCACTCTTCCTTATTCTCAAAGCTAATGTACCCCTTGTTGAAGCATAAATTTTCATTATTAGTATAGCACCAGGGGCACCCAAGTAACATTGGGAAGCTATCCACCTCAGCAAGCTCCAACACCTCAAAGTCCCCAGTAAACTTGTCTCCTTGAATCGTAATAGTTGCATCTTTCAATACTCCAATAGGATTAGCTCTAGTTCTATTTGACATTTACAACACATTCGAAGAAGGCTACAATGGTGGTCTTCCCATCTGATTCCAAGAATCCAACGTGAGTACATTAACTTTTGTATCTGTGTCTATCAGAATGTTTCTCAAAAGCTAACCATCTATCACTGCATTTAGTGTAATCTCCTTATCATACCCATGGTTATGTGGGGGTAGATTTACATGAAGCATCTACCTCTTGTGCTCATTACTTGTGTGCGGTACCTTCTCTCTCAACCATTCTCCTAATAGAGGGATTATATACTCCTAGTGAAATATCCTACAAACTTACTTCAAATCATCTACATCCTTTAGTGGGATTTCAACTTTCGTTTCTCTTTATATCATGTGAACCTTCTCCTTAAAGATTTGAGCCTCTTCTTGTAGATATCTAATAACATCCATGGTCTCCCAATATACTTCTTTCTCATGTGCAACATCAGGATAATTTTCATTGATTAATTCCTTCTTAGCTATAGTCATCCTATTATTCAGAATCTCTCATGCATGCGTATCCTCAACACATGTAGTAACTAAAATAGGTAACTCAGGAGCAGGGTCTATCTTTGAAATCCATTGATCTACAAGAGTGGCACGTTTTACCTTAATAATTCATGTATCCTTATCTTACTTGTGCTGATTGCTCATGTGCTCATATAAATCAAGGAAATCTTCAAACTTATGTTGTTTTCCAAACCATGAGCAAACCATGTTCTGAGGGCACTTTCACTGATAGTGATCAAGAAATTGAAATGTATAACAGGTTCCTCTAGGAAATCCTCCTCTTCTGCTACCACATCCTCGAGCTCTATAACTTCCATGGAAACCTCTACCTCTATTATCCCCATTGTTGCACCCTTCATTATGTTGTCTTTCTTGTTCCTTAGATCCACTAGCCATGCTAGTCTAGCACACTCCAATCTTAATTGCTTCATGAATATGATCAATCATCCTGTAGTTAGTGGTATCATGGGTATGAGTCTTGTAAATCTTTCATTACATAGACATGTTCTTTCGGATCATGCACTATAAGAGGGTGCATCAACTTATATCATGGTATAAATGACAAATATCAAAATCCAACAACATGGCACACATTGATTTCCAAGGGCAGATGTCCTTTGTGTGTCCTTCAACCTCACAATCTGTACACCATATTCCACTATGTGTCTCATGTTCTAAATTATCAGAGATCTTATCACACTTCTTCACCATAGTTACAATTTGTGCCTCCAAAAAATGGCTTACTCCAGTATCCAAACACCCAACTGCCTCAACGCGTAGAGATGCTTTCAAAACATCACGCTAATCCATAAAGGTTTTATGAGATATCACCTTGCTTAAAGGATTCAATAACCCTCCAACAAAACATTGTGCATGTTGACTAGGATGTATGTCATAAGACAACTTTGATAACAAATTTTTAAAATGTCTGTCATACTCTTGCACACTCTATGACAAGCCCTACTTAATTTCCTTAAACACACTAATACTTTTATGTTTAAACTCAAGAGTATGGAACTCAACAAGAAACTTAGAGTGCAAAGCATTATAATCCACTACAGTCTAGTGTAGATCATACTTCCTATACCAACTATGCGTGCACCCCTCTAAACTAGTAGAAAACTGACCCACCTCTCTATCTGAAGATATAATTCCCTTAACACGCCATAGTATCCCGCACTTGTGTACATGCTCTATAACATCTTCAATACCTATATACTCTAGTAAATGGAGTGACATATCATAATACACTTGTTGTGGATGATGGGTATGTGGACCTTGTCTACCAGATCCAGAACCAATATTCCCACTAGAATTTCCTCCACTACCAGAACCATCTGATCTACTTGAGTTCGATGACCTTGATCCTACATATCCACATGAACCTCTTGTAGTGGGCACCAAACCAGTGGATGTGCTACCTTGAGTCCCAATAGTAGTACTAAACTAAAATCCCACATTCTGCGAAGTGGTAGTGCTTCCAGAAGTGTTCCCAATGTTTTTTGCACCCACACTCTATCAAGATGATGTGCCAACAAATATTCACCCAATTGGACCCCTAAACAAAGATGAGGTCTGTGTTTCCATAGATATATGCATTAAATGATGTACTTCTATATTCAAAGGAAAATGATGTCTAAAAGGATCTATTCGATTACCTATACTTGCCAAGTTCTTAATAATTAATTATGGAGCTAGAACACCAAACGTAGAGGCTAGGTTGCCAGGTGGGATCGGATGTGTGCCTTCGGTCCTCAATATTTTCTCCTCTAACATAATCTCATCAAAATCCGAAGGGGATTCTCTTTCAAAATTTCCTAAGGTTAGGAGAGCTAGATTTCCAGCTCCACCTCTTCCACATGAGCTTCAAACCCTTCATGAGCCATATTCCTCCTCAAATCCAAAGACTCCTCAATGTAGCATTTCTTTTTCAATTCCCTCTCTTACGCTTCATTATACTTGAGCCAAATTTCCTCTCTCTATCTTTATATTGCTACATCTTACATATTTCACCATGCTTTCTCCTAGTCCTGCACGTTGTGGTGGGTTTCACTAGCCATAGGTAACTTATCCAAACTCAATACCACCATCAAGATCTTTATTTCCTATGGAATAGCGTGAATATAAGATCCTTTGGGCTTGTGCAAGAAATCAAACTCAACAACCTTTGGAAAAGAATAAGTAGAAATAATGTACTCCAGAGTAAAACTGCGCATAACACCAGCCCACTAATGATCTACAACACACGTCCAAGGTTCATCTACATCAAAAAATTCTAGTAATTCTCACGAGTCCAAACCCTTGGTCTATAACTACATCCCTTCTTTGATGCGTAAGGGAACAACCACTCGTAAAATTATATTGAAAAGAAGAAAAAGAACGTCTCATAAAGATCGTGATAAATATTGTCTTTAACCCACTAACACACATTAAAATCAGGTCCAAAACCACATCTTAATGCAAATTGGTCTTGTCTGTTCTCAACCTAACTTTCAATGCCCTCAAAAGTCAAACGATATGCCATCATCATGAAAAATCCTAACAGACATCTTGAAAATAGGTCCCAAAAATGGAACAAAAATGTAGTCTTGTTTTCCCACTCTAAATCCTAGGTGCGTTGACACTTCAATTAGAGATCTGAACTCTCACCTGAAGGACACAAGGCCTATTAGGTCCCTCTTTTATGGAAGCTTATCAAGATGTTAGCATGGATAATTACATATTTCATAACCATACCAAGTAATTAAAGGAAAAGTATAACAAGAATCAAATCACAACCACAGTGCATAATGAATCAAATAAGGATTGGGATTTGATTTACCATATAAGTACCACAAATAGAAATATCAACAATTAATATCCATCCAAAATCATCCATTATATTAAATCATCACAAAAAAAAAATTGAATACATACTCATAGTGTCTTAAGAGTCACGGGAACAAGTTCATACCAAAAACATAACTCTAATACAATTCGATCATGATGATTCCAAAACAAGAGATAATACTACATACTTATAGGGGTGGGGACTTTCCGTCCATATACTCATAGTGTCTTAAGAGTCACGGGAACAAGTTCATACCAAAAACATAACTCTAATACAATTCGATCATGATGATTCCAAAACAAGGGATAATACTACATACTTATAGGGGTGGGGACTTTCCCTCCACTTCCCATGCATCTCAAAATAGGTTGCATGCTCAAAATAGCCATGCACCAACAACTGCATGCTTTCACAAGAAGGCTAATAATAGATTATCCTATCATTAAACTCTATCTTAATCTTATTATTAACACACATTATTCATGTTTCTTGGTCTTCCACTTGCTCTCAAAATAGACATTCCTTGGCCATGAAGTCTTCATGCTTTTACCTTTGCGTGATCTACACACCAACCTATTTAAGCCCAACTGTTTCAAAATGGCTAAGTCCCGAATCTTGTCTTTCTGGGTGCGAACTCAGGGTGTAATTCTATCACCCTCTCTTACCTACTCACGTGCTCCCTTCTTTAGCTCAACTATCACATGCACCTTTGATACTTCATCATTATTTCACAAGCCCAACATGCTAGATGGATGCTTTAATGCTCTTGATGATTTTAATGCAACCTTAGGTGGTGATAGCTAATGCTTAGTGCTTAGTCCTTTATTATGATCACATAATTAAATATTTATATGACTCCCTTACTTGAATTATTTAATTAACCCCAAAAAAAATACAAGACCAAGACATTTCAAATATGGGTTATGAGTTGTTTTTTTGGTTATTTATCTTTTTTGTTGCATGTTTGGTTAATTCTTATTTATTAGGCTAGAAGTTTTATATATTTTAATTTTTTGTACACCAGGTTTTGGGTTTTTACCTTACTGTTGACACTTAGTCCTTGTTTTTCCATAGAATTTTTGAATCACAGTTCAAGCTGTAAATTTGAAAATAAACAATAATGTTTCTTACATTTAAAAATGTGAAATCAATTGGAAAAATAATAAAATTAGTTGCACTTTCAATCATCTTGAATCATGGTTTAACATATTTTCTCTTCATCTAGCTTAGTTTATAGTTTCTTCCTCTAATAGAGGAGGCTACTTGTTCTTCCTCGGGAAGAGGTTCTTCCACGGGAAGAGGTTCTTCCACGTAATCTTTCTCAAATCCATCATTAGGAACCTCATATATACGCACCCGAGGATTTGAAGGATCTTTGACAAACACATAATTTCCTTCATTTAGTTTTAGACATAGAGATCAACAATCAATTTAAGAATACCCCCACATATTTGAAGTGTTCAAATTGATTTGCATAGAAAAATCTTCTAGGTTTGTACCCGTAAAAACTTATAATAACATGGTTGAAGTGATCCTGAGGGTGAATCCTGGACAACATAACCCATTTTCATGACATTTTCATTTCTAAGAAAGGCATGAAGCTATCCATTTTGAAATCTTATTTTATATTGTCTCTTAAGTTCAGTTGCCAAAACAACAACACGTTGAGTTTCCAATATCTAACACCAATCAAGTCAAGAAAACTTAGGATCAAATTCATATCACAATCATTCAAAGTGATAAAACTATGTTTGGCCCTTTACATCCATAAACACTTGTGGACCTGCACACCTCGCCCCCATTGATGTATTATCATATAATTTCCCAGCGCATATACCCGATAAGCAAACAAATGCAAACCTCCTCACCCCTTCGAGAGAAAATGGATTGGGTTCTTTAAAATCTACATTATTGGACATCTCTAACAAGAAACTTGATTTGAAAAAGTTTTGGTTGATATATGCTACCTCAAAAACTAAGAGAGAGTGAGTAGATTTTTTTATCCTCCTTTGTTTTTGGAAAAGGTTCCTATGAGGTTTCATTCATAGACAACAAATGGAAAGTGCTGAAGTCCATCCCTCTTAGTGAAGGGATAAGTTTTTTCCCACCCTATATATGACAATGTCCTAGTACATTCATGTTAAGCAAGTGTGCATAGGTTAGTGTGGAAATTATTGTATGCAGTGAGCAAAATGAGCCTATATGGTTCACTTGCAAGATGCCTTATTACATGATCATCTGTAGTAGTTACCTATACAAGAAGTACATAGGTTTTGTGTAATGGATGTACTAAAAACTTCTCACTCTATGTTGTTATCATTTTCATATGCCTTATCGTAATATATTAATTAGTGCATCATGATGTACCAGATCCTTTAGGAATCATCAAAAATGTCAGTTTAATTTATTGGAAATAGTGAATGGAATTTGATCGAGAATGGTCCTTATTATAGCATAAGTTTCAATGAATCTCTTAAACATGGTTATGTTCATCTGCTCTATGCATAATGGATATCTTGATCGTGAAATTGATCTCGTAAATATCGCATGCTCCTCTTCCTGACTTTTCATAAACTTCAAAGGAGGGACCTAGTCCTATGAGGAAACTTGCAAATACATATCTTATAATTTGATCCATTTATGGCCATTAGTTGGGATTTATCAGAGGGATTCCCTATTAATGTAATTAAACTTCTCCTCTTCTTCGTCATCAAATTCAAAATACAAGCCAAAGTACTCTTTCCATTATATTTAATCTCTTCAAAGATTTCAATAGCTATTTGAAATAATTAATGAAAAATGTGCCATGTATTATCTGATTAAAAGATTGGAACATGTATGTGCATGTATAGAACAAATCCTTCAACACTTCCATAATGGATGCATTTTTATCACATAGCGTGAAATGCATGCTGGAATCTATTTGTGGCTAATGAATTGTGTAAATGACTTAGTACAAACCAAGTAAATATTTTGTCACCAAGATGATCTGCTTGCAATTTTTATAGTTCGCCTTTCCATTATCCTTGAAAACAAAAAAAAAGTTAATGCATCACAAGCCCACAAAAATACCTTATTTGGCCATTATCTGCAATCATTTTTTTTGTACCTCATTTGGTTTGGGATGGTCCATCTAGTATATTTCCATTTGACTCCATTTTTCCTAAAATCAGTCCTTCAGACAAAAGCGTATTTGCAAAACATTTGAATCACCCTTAACTCTTCATGAATGATATGTATTTCTCATATGTGTAAAATGGGCCCTTGAATGTGCAATTACCCTCACAAATGGTATTTGTGTGTTTTATTATGGTTATACTTATATTTCCTTCAAAACCTAAAGTGGAATTTTATTCCATGACCACTGCTTTCCTAAGATAAGAGTCGGCATAATAACTTTGCAATCCATGCAGGATTGTGTAACTCATGAACAAATTAACACCTCTTCCAATCATAACCTGAAGTTCTTAATTGAAAATTTCCCGAGATCCTTCCTAAATGATTGAAAGGTTGTTTGGCCACAATGATCTCCCATTTAAATCTCTTATCTACAAGCATCCAATGATCCATTCCTCAAGAAGAAATAAGGTGACCATGAGTTAAGACCAAATTTCATTGAGATAATTTTTCAAACAGTTTGCATGCAATATTTTAATATGCCATACAATAGAGAAACACCAGCCAATATATAATACGTTTAATTCATCAATAATTTATAGTCACACCTTGCTTACATATAAAATCACTTGATGAATGTATAAACCAAATGTATATATTGTTACAGGATTTAATCTTAACAATCATTGTATTCTAGGACTAGGCTTAAGGTAAGTGCCTGGAATTTTTATTTCTTTTCTATGTTGTATCACCAATGAGAGAAGCCAATAACTTGAATGTTGAAATCCAATCCAATGTTTTTGGACATGATTGTGGTATCTCTGCTACAAAGATAAATGGATATCCTATGTTAAAAAGTGGAAAATTTTCAGTGTGAGGATAAAATCTACAACCTTTTCCAGCATCCTCTTAGCCTCTTCCAAACTGGGAGATCTATAGAAGAGCATAGACATCCTTTGAAGCATAAATTTTTTTATTGTTATATGTAGTGTCAAGTGTCCTAGATGTAGTTGCAAGCGTCATAGTTACATTCCACGAGAACACATTGTTATCCAAAATTCACGCCTCAGGGTTAATTTGATAACATGCATCACAATTCTCAGGTCCCAGGTAGATAATTGATTCAGAGCAAACATCATGTTTCTGGGGTTCCATCAGATTTTTTCTAACTCTCCCGTCCAGGTTCAAAAAAAGCAAGCTCTGAGAAGATGCGAAGAAGTTGCAGAAGATAAGTTTGGACCAGAAAAAAATGTGGAAAATCAGCTAAGTCCTAATCCCCCAGGAGAATTGGGACATTTGGGACATCAAGGTGCGGATCGGCCGAAAATCCTACAGGCGGCCCAAACAGCAAAGGGACAAGTGGGACAAGAGTGCGCGAAGGACGCGAACCGGCCGGTTCGGCCGAAACAAGAAACTTCAGCACAAGGAAAACTAGGAAAAGTGGGACAAATGGACACAGCGGACGTGGAAAGCCCGGATCAGCTGAAAAGGAGAACTTTCGCACTAACTGCTTTGGGACATCTGGGACAAAGATACGCGAACAGGCCGGTTCGGCCGAAATGAGAACAACAGTCTGGAGGCAAATGGGACATCTGGGCCGCGAGGACACGAATCGGCCGGATCGGGCGAACCGGAAGAATTTGTCCCACGAAGCACAGGGACAAGTGGGACAAATGGACGCGAATCGGCCGAATCAGGCGAACCGAAGGATTTTGTCCCAAGTAGCACAGTGACAACTGGGACAAAAAGACACGAAAGGACGCGAAAGAGCTGGCAGGCCCGCAGAACTAATCAAATCATGACACGTGTCAAAAGGGAAAAGGTCAAAAAGTCCAAAGGGCAAGTTTTGAAGGGTCAGCTCCGAACCAATGGGATAGTGCCACGTGTCCCAGCTAGGGCCCACAAGGAAATTTCAAAGGAAAGCCCGCCGAAAGGTGGAGGAGAGAGAATTGCTCAGCGAATCAAAGCCTGCCACGTGTTGTCCAGGTGGCAGAAGCATGGGGAAGAATATTTCAAAACATCCGTTTTGGCGCCTGTTTTGTGCCCTAAATCTTCAGATCGACATATCTTTCGATCCAGAGCTCAGATTTGCACGTTATTTATATCAACGGGAAAGCTGGTGAAATTCTCTACATGATTCCTGGAGTCAATATTGCATGTTTTGGTGCAGCCTAGAGGGAGAAAATTGAGAAATGGCTTTGACGCATGGTAATGCCAGAAGTGACGCTTCAACAACCAGCTTTAATGCAACAGACAGCCCGTCATTTTGCCAGGATCCACCGCTTCTACCATAATGAGATGATTTAAAATTTGACCTAGAAGTGGTTGTGGTAGTTTTCGAATTTCCTCTCTTCCCTCTCTCTTTCTTCCTATATATTGTACAGAGGGGCTTCTTTATAAAGGGGGGACATAACAAAGTTGTTCATCTTTTCTACTCTGCCCTCCCTTCTTTTCTTCTCCAGGGTTGAAAATGGAGTTTGAACCTCCTCCCTTTCTCTGTAATGGCATTTTTTGCCTATATACTATTGAAATGATGTTCTGTGCAAACTTCTGGAGCAACAAAAACGTGTTTTGGTGATGCATCTGTCCATCCTTTCTTGTTTTTGCTTGTTTCTCTTCTTGCCTCTCTTCATTGCAGGTATTTGTGAATGTTTGAATGTTCATTACAGATCTGGAGTTGTGTTCATGGAGGTTTGGGACATTTTCTATGTGAAATCTATCCTTGGGCCTGTGATGCATCTGTCCATCCTTCCCATTGCTCACCTCTCTTTTTCCCATGGCATTTTTGATAGATGTTCAACATTTTCCTTCTCTGGTGTATCACCATTTTAGTGTAGGCATTTTTTATTTTCCTTTCTCTCTCTCTCTCTCTATCTCCTTGGCATTGTTAGATTATGATTAGATTAGCTTGCCTACACTGGAATAGCTTATGGCAGGTAGTTTAGGAGCAGGAACCAACCTTCTCTGGAGATTCCTCTCTGAGTTTCACAAGTCCCATGCTTGGAGAGAGGTTTCCATGTTGTGTAATCACACTGGATGCCTGAGTGATCAACTTAGAAGCCTGATCTGCATCTAGGGGTGTTGTGATTTTGCGAGTAACAGTTTTGGCACGCCCGGTGGGACCTAGAGGTCTTCCACTTCATCCTTTGCAGGTTGATGTGTTCCTGTGAAGATTTCAACCTTTGGAGGCACTTGAAAACACATCTGGCGACTCCATTTAGTCAACAACCCATCTCTGAAGTTGCAGACCTTCCTTTCCATTCATTTTCATTCATTTTCCATCCATTCCTCCTTCCATCTCTTCCATCTTCTTTTATTCTATGAAGTTGTGCAATCATGACTTCATTTCCATCATGGAATTCACATCAACAACAACAGTATATCACACCCTCCAACATGTTTTACAAATCCTCCAAATCAGCATTTTGAGCAGATTCAAGATCAGTATGCATACCCATATGAGCAGCAGTGCCAAAGTCAGTTTAGCTATGAAGCTTTCCAAGAGCAAGGGTGTGCATGCAATGAAGACCATCAGATCTAAGATGCTGGTCTGTTGGAGAAGATCTAAAAGATGGAGGTAGGGATGGTGCAGTCCAGAGCAACAGCTCAGATGAGAGCTTTTAGAATTGGTTGTAGGACTCCTTGTCCATGGGGAGACCCTTTTCCAAGACACTTCAGCCCTCAAGAGAAGCTGGACTTCATGATAAATATGCTACCCCAACTTGCACAATGGACAGCAGAAATAGAGGCCTATACATTCGGTGTTGAACAACCTTGTCAATGGGTAAGTTCTACACCATCATCTGGTTTTTCTCTTCCCATTACTCAAGCAACATCATCTCATTTGGACTTGCAAATTTTAAACTCTCCATCTGCTGTCCCAAATGTTGATCCCATGTCTCCACCTCTCATTCTTCCACCACACTTCAATTCTTCTTTCATTTTTCCTTCTAAACACTCATCCTCTCCACAAGAGCTAAAATAAATTCCCCCTCCTCCAAAGAAACAAGAGGTTTTACCGCCTCCATCACCACACAAAATTGTAAAATTAGTTGAGTTACAACCCATCCCTCCTCTTGCATTCCCAAATCCATGTTGGGAGGATGAAAATCAGAATGCTAGTCAAGGAAAACAATAGCAAAATGAGAAGCCAAACAAAGATGAAGAAATTCAAAGTCTGAAGAGTTGGGCTCTTCGATTTGGGATGACAAATATCCCCTTGATGGTTAAACCTACAGAAGAGGCTAAGGTTGAAAAAATGGTGGCCAGGGCTGATTTTGTTGCAGCAGAAGAAGAAGATCTTACAGTCCTAACTTGTCCTCTAGAGCAGCAGATTGAAGAGTTTGACTTGACAAACTCCATGCTGGAGGAAGAGTTCAATAAAGAGCAAGATTGTCTTCAAACATTGGAGGTAGGAGAAGCTGCTCCAAATCCAAAAGAAGAGAATCACATTCTAGCTGTGGGGGAGAAAATTGCAGATATAAGAGCTCTGAGCACAAAGCAGGGTACAAGAGAAACTTCAGTTCCTTTTTCTACTTCACCTCTCTCAAGTTCCAGTGATGAAGAGGAGTTTGACCTCTCAAACTCAATGTTGAAGGGAGAAAGAAACCATGGTGGTCAAGTTACAGATCAAGAGGACACCATGGAGGAAGTTGAATATTTGCAGCAGGACAGCAATAAGGCAGTTTATCTGTTAGATTTGGAGGACTGTTTTGATGGAGAAGAGCCGGTTGAGTTTCTACCTTTCTCTCTTTCATCATCCACACTCCAAACACTTGAGTCTGCTATCATGAAGGAGGGCATTCATTTACAACAGCTAGCATCTTATAATAGCTCTTCGGAATCAAGATTGGAAGATTTTAATCTTTCACGTTCTTCATTGGAGGAAGAGAAAGGACAGAGGAATTTCACCATTTCTTCCACACCATCCATTCAAGAAGGTCTACAAGAAGACTCCATTCTTGGGGTTGAAAATCACAGCAATGGGCATACTCAAAGGACCATACCTTGCCCAATCAGTTATTTGGCTTCATTGGAGCCAAAGGAGAAGTCACAACCAGTCATGCTTTCTTCTGAGCATGAGGGTGAGCTACAAAGTACCAAGGATCAGCTGCCATACCTCTTCAATCCAAATGCAGAGCAACTAAAAGAGGTATTGGATTTGTTTTCATCTAATACTTTGATGATTTGGATAGAAGACCAGCTTCTTGTTGATTTTCCATCCATCCAAACAGCCATGATCAGTACCAAATCAATTGCATGGCTGCCACTTTTGAGAAAGGGAAGCTATTTCTCACAACCAATTGCAGGGTTTGTTTAGCTTGCTTTTGCTTCCAGTTAGAGTAGAGTGGGTAGGTTTGCCTTCAGTAGAAGAAGTGCTTGCGCACACTCTGCATGTTCCATTTGGGACATGTATGATTTTCAGTTTTGTACATAGTTTTGGTGTTGTTGGTTCTGCTCTTGCACAGTTCATTTCAGTGGCATCTTGGTGAGAACACTCCAGGTTCAATGGGTTTCAAGTGGCTCAGAGGGAATTTTTCAAAGTTCAGATCAGTTGCAGGTTACAACTCAGGACTTCATGCCCAATGGATGCTTCAGGTAACTGGTAACTTCATCTAGCAGGCAGATGACCCCACTGAGTCGCCAAATTGTTATCCAAAATTCACCCCCCAGGGTTAATTTGATAACATGCATCAGAATTCTCAAGTCCCAGGCAGATAATTGATTCAGAGCAAACATCATGTTTCTGGGGTTCCCTCATATTTTTTCTAACTCCCCTGACCAAAGAAGGAAAGAGTAAGCTCTGAGAAAAGGTGAAAAGGCTGCAAAAACAAGCTTGGGCCAGGAAAAATCACGAAAAATGGCTAAGTCCTAGTCCCCGGGACAGTCGGGACATTTGGGACATCAAGGCACGGATCAGCCGAAAAGCCTACAGGTAGCCCAAACAGCAAAGGGACAAGTGGGACAAGAGTGCGCGAACGACGCGAACCAGCCGGTTCAACCGAAACAAGAAACTTCAGCGCAAGGAAAACTGGGACAAGTGGGACAAATGGACGCGGCGGACGCGGAAAGCCCGGATCGGCCGAAAAGGAGAACTTTCGCACTGACTGCCTTGGGACATCTGGGACAAATGGATGCGAACCGGCTGGTTCGGCCGAAATGAGAACAAACAGTCAGGAGGAAAATGGGACATCTGGGCCGCGAGGACGCGAATCAGCTGGATCAGGCGAACCGGAAGAATTTATCCCACGAAGCACAAGGACAAGTGGGAAAAATGGATGCGAACCTGCCGAATCGGGTGAACCGGAGGATTTTGTCCCAAGTAGCACAGGGACAACTAGGAAAAATGGACACGGTGGACGCGAAGGAGCTGAAAGGGCCGAGAACCAACCAAATCATGACATGTGTCACAAGGGAAAAGGTCAAAGGGTGAGATTTGAAGGGTCAGCCCGAACCAATGGGATAGTGCCACGTGTCCCAGCTAGGGCCCACAAGGAAATTTCAAAAGAGAGCCCGCCGAGAGGTAGAGGAGAGAGAGTTGCTCAGCGAATCAGAACTTGCCATGTGTCATCTAGGTGGCAGAGCGTGGGAAGAAATTTAAAAATCTGTTTTCACCTATTTTGTGCCCTAAATCTTCAGATCGACATATCTTTCGATCCAGAGCTCAGATTTGTACGTTCTTTATATCAACGGAAAGATGCTGAAATTCTCTACACGATTCCGGGGTCAATCTTGTGTTTTGGTGTAGTCTAGAGGGAGAAAATCGAGAAATGGCTCTGACGCATGGTAATGCCAGAAGTGACGCTTCAACAACCAGCTTTAATGCAGCAGACAGCCCGCCGTTTTGCCAGGATCCGCCGCTTCTACCATAATGAGATGATTTAAAATGTGACCTAGAAGTGGTTGTGGTAGTTTTCGAATTTCCTCTCTTCCCTCTCTCTTTCTTCCTATATATTGTACAGAGGGGCTTCTTTCAAGGGGGGGACATAAAAAAGTTGTTCATCTTTTCTGCTCTGCCCTCCCTTCTTTTCTTCTCTAGGGTTAAAAATGGAGTTCGAACCTCCTCCCTTGCTCTGTAATGGCATTTTTTGCCTTTTACTATTGAAATGATTGTCTGTGCAAACTTCTGGAGCAACAAAACGTGTTTTGTGATGCATCTGTCCATCCTTGCTCGTTTTTGCTTGTTTCTCTTCTTGCCGCTCCTCATTGCAGGTATTTGTCCATGTTTGAATGTTCATTGCAGGTTTAGAGCTGTGTTCATGGAGTTTTGGGACATTTTCTATGTGAAATCTATCCTTGGGCCTATGATGCATCTGTCCATCCTTCCCATTGCTCACCTCTCTTTGTCCCATGGCAGTTTTGATAGATGTCCAACATTCTCCTTCTCTGGTGTATCACCGTTTTAGTGTAGGCTTTTGTTCTTTTCCTTTCTCTCTCTCTCTCTGTCTCCTTGGCATTGTTAGATTCAGATTAGATTAGCATGCCTGCACTGGAATAGTTTGTGGCAAGTAGTTTAGGAGCAGGAACCAGCCTTCTCTAGAGATTCCTCTCTCAGTTTCACAAGTCCCACGCTTGGAGAGAGGTTTCCATGTTGTGCAATCACACTGGATGCCTGAGTGATCAACCTAGAAACCTGTTCTGCATCCAGGGGTGCTGTGATTTTGCACTAACACACATCTCTTCAAGGATTTATAAAATAGTTCACATGCCTTGTCTATGCTTCCACATTTTACATACATATCTACCAAGGTGGCTATAAATTTCATCATAAATGTTTCATCTATCCTTTATAGATTGATGGATGTCCATACCCTACTCCAAAGCCCCCATTTTGGCACCGGAAGCTAGGTGTAATCATTTTTACCCCTATCACAAAAGGAAGGAACCCCATGCACACTGACCTATCACCCAGCAGAAGCTAAGCGCTCACCTGAGGCACGTGTGAGTACTGAGTCTCTCTTTTATGTGAGTTTAGTGGGAAGCATCATCTATGATTAGTGTAAGAGTTCTTAGGAGGGAATTTTTGAGACAAAAAAGAACCATAGGGCTCAGAATAGCCTCTAGATCCTTGTAGTCACTTTGGACCGAGTGCTTTAACAGAATCCAGAACATATATTATAACAAAATGAATTATACAAGCATTCATACATAGCATGAAAGGAAAGAGAAATCATATGAGATAAAAGTGCATTAAAACCATTGATATCCATGTCTATTTATAGCAAGTAACCTCATTATATTCATTAATTCATTACAGAGTGTCATAGAGAGTAGACAACAGTCATGCATATCACTGGACGTATGTAACTAAGCTAACAAAAAAAGAAAAATTACAACTCCATGCTTAGTACATTCCTTCTTGAACACAAATATCCACTCACAGTAATTCTGCAGGGCTTCGCTCACTCTCTAACCTGCTATATCTCATACTTCTTGTTATCCCGTAAAATTGGCAAGGGTAATTTTACTGATAACCTTGCCAAAATTTTGTTCCGGTCCCTCGTCAGGGATCCCTTGCATTTGGAATGTTGCAAAATCCCTTCCCGGGAAATCTAGTTTTCCGAACTTAGCCATTTTTGGTCCTTTTTGGTCGGGCGCACATAATGACTATGCAACATAAACTTTTGATGCGCCCCCTGTAAATCCTTTGGCGCATGCTTTCTCATGTCAACAGGTGTTTTGGTGCGCCTCACTATGTTGAGTCTTCCTTGCATGCGCCTTCCTGTCAACAGAACATTTGTTGCACCACTTTTTGGTGCGCCAAGGGCACACATATTCCTATCAAACACCACTTCTGGTGTGCCAAAGGTGCGCATAGCTTTGTGTTGACAAGTGTTTTGGTGCGCCAAAGGGCACATGTTTTCTTGTGTTGACGGCTCTTTTGGTGCACCACTTAAAAATTTGGTGGCACATTTATTGCTACCTCACCTATAAATAGGCACGTCTGCGCTATCATTATCATCCGACACAATCACGTGATTTTCTCTGTACCTACCAGCACACCTGCCTTGTCATTTTCAATCACTTTGTGGACCCGTTTGCACATTTCTTCGTTAAATCCGGGTAAGATGTCCTCATTTCTTTTATATGTTTTACGCTTTGGTTCTTTGTTTGCTTGTTGGTCTGGATTTGGATTGGAAAGACTGAAATCGTGAACTTCCCCCCCTTGCTGTCTTTCCCATTCTTCCACTTGTTCTTCCCCCTCTTTCCAGATCTGCTGGTAGAGGAAACTCTGTCCTGAAATGATGGTTTGAAACTCTCATTTTATAGCTTCTTCATCACCCCAAGGTACCCTGCAGAAGGAGCTAAACCATATATAAAACCCCTAAGAATTAAAGCTTAAAAAGAAACTGTATTTTTCTTCTCCTTTGGCGCATTGGCACACCCTGCAACATGAGGAATAGTTGCGCCAATGGCGCATTTTTCCTACCTGCTACATAATGAAAAGCTACGCCCTCATGGCACACTTCCCTCACTTGTTGCAAATGCTTTCCTTGCGTCCTGCATGGCGCACCAAAATTGTGTGTTGCATTGATAAAATTCACACCATTGGTGCACCCAGCATCTGTGTAACAATCCTTTCCTATGCGCTAAGTGCAAAGCTATGGACAGCGCTTGCGCATCCCTCATTGCAACAACATTGTGTCATGCAAACCTTCCATGTGCCGCACCAATTTCCTTTTGGCACACAAAAAAATGATGTAACATGCACAAATCATGTGCCCTTTGGCGCATCCTGTACCCACGTAACATGATAAATATCTGCGCCCTTTACAAAATGCATCCACATAGCACAGGCGCACTTGTGATTACAACAACAAAGAATGCATCTGTAATATCCATGCGCCATGCATCCTTTGGTACTGATTTATCACCTGCAGTGGCCCTTTCCCGTGCGCCTTCCTATTTAGCTCTGTAACCTGCAGTGTCCATGCGTCATGCGCCCTGAGGCCTTTAATCTCTTAACTCTTTCTTCTGTCAGCATTTCAATGGAAAATCAAACGGCTAACATCAATTTCTTGCGTTGGGTTTCAGTTCTTATTCTTGCAGATCAGCAACTAAGTTCAGAAGATCATATGTCAACATCAAGTAAGAGACCAGCCAAATCCAAAAGTAAGGCCAAGCTCATAGAAGAAGAAATGAAGTATAAGTATCAGAGGGTCAGAATGCCCTAGTCCCAGGCCGAGTGTGACCTGGACATCAGAGACTCAGAGCTGGGTCATATTGATATGGAGTTCTGGGTCAGAACTCAGAAGGTCACAAGAAGTCCATGGATGGACAAATTGATAGGCAGTGCACTGCACTTTGCTGGAGGAATCCCAGTAAGTGCCGTGAATAACGAATTTATGATGGTGGTTGCCTGATGCTACAATAAAGACACAAGATGTGTTGTAAATGAGAAGGGCGAGGTCATAATCAACCTCACTGCCCGCCACTTTGAATTAATGCTCGACATCCCTCACCATCGGCACTTTGTGGCCGTAAGCCGGGAAGACTACATCAAATCCTGGGACGACAATGAAGATCAGTGCATGCAGCTGATGAATGAGGTATATCTGAAAAATAAAAAGGTGGTGACTAGGTGGCCACAGATCATTCATCGCAATGACTTCTCAGAGGAACTCAGCGACACAATTACATTCCTGAGCAGAGTATTTGGGCTTCCTGACGCCCATTATTTTCACAAATGGATGCTGCGGTATTTGGAAATAATGAACAAAAATGTGCTCGATCAACGCTTTGAGTGGGCAGAAATCATAAGCAGCACGATATCAGAGTAGCTACAACAATTTACCACAACGGGGAGGTTCTACATGAATTCCTATGTTGTTTACGCTGCAGCTTCAGAAAGGGACTACCCAGCTCTGATGCGGAGTGGGGTTTGGCCCCAAGTTAAAATCTATTAATATTATCCAGAGCTAAAGCTGGAAAATAGCATACCCCAATTTACAAAGATCAATGATGCATTTTTCTATTTCATCATCTTCCTGTTGAGGCCGAATATGACTCACGGTCATACGACCAAGAGCATCGTGGTAGCCACAGAGAAATGGGGGGCCCTGTTCACTCAATTCCCCACATTCACTTATCTAAGGGCAGCTAACTTCTTGGGGGAGCCAACTAAACTACCAAGGTACGCCAGTCCCAAATTAATTCTGCTAGAGCTGTCAAGACAGCTAATCACCTACCATGAGAAATGCCTCGAGAGAAAGAAGGGTGGAACTCCTTTCCCCCTCACAGTGGGTAGGTATACATGTCTCACTCACCACAAGGTGAAAGACATGTTTGCAGAGCTGGAGCTACTGAATATGAAACATAATTTCCTAGCAAGGCCCACCTTCGACCCGAGAAATTGTCTGCCTAGGGCCAAGCTCGATCTGATCCATATCCCTCAGATCGAAGATATCTACATCGATATATATCATGAGGTGGAGCTCAGGAGGAAAGACCATTCTCGTTTGGCCTTAGCAGAAATCATCCAGTACGGGGTGGCCATTGTCCCCAAAGGCTACCAAACTACTGAGGAGAAAGTGGATCAAGTGTATCTTGACACAGGTGGGGATGATTGGCCTTTGCGGTAATTGATAGAACTAAAGCACCTCAGACAATTAAGGAAAGGGTCAAGGAAACTCTACGTAGAATAGAACATTGGTGCCGAATGAATGGGCTCATCTACCTCGGAGTCGATTTCACAACCTCTCCGTTGGGTAACGCACCTCCTTGATCAAAACAGCAGCCAAAAGGCAAGGGTAAAGGTAAAGAGGGTGAATCTAGTTCCACCCAAGAGGAAGCTCCAGAAAGTCCTCCTTCCGCTTCACAAGAACGGGTTGAAATCCCAAAAAGCTCAGAGGAAGAAGCGGTGGAAGATGTTCCAATAGGCCCATCCACCCAGGATGTCACCACTGCTGCAACAACTGAGGTCCCTTCTATTCCTTCTCCTTCTCCTCCTTCCCCTCCTCGAGTGACTCAAGCGACCATTCCTTTGGTCGTGTCCTCTCCCCCTTCTTCTATTGTTCCTCCTGCTTCTTCGTCCATCTTCTCTTCTCTTACAGACCTGTCCCCCTCCATTTCTTCCCTCATCTCTGAGTTCCCCTCTCTTCCTATGTCTTCCTCTCCTGCAGTATCTCTTCCTCCTGTGAGCGCTTCCTTGGCCTCCCTCTCGATGCCGCCTCCACGTGTCTCCACCTTTTTCCCTTCTACTACTGCAGCTGCCCCCTCTGTTTCTGGCCCTTCTCCCATAAGTATAGCTTGGATCTCCCAGCACCTGAGTCAGCAGAAAAGGAAAGTTCCCATCGCTCCGATGGACTTCTCCATAATCTTGTCAAAATGGTCAAAGAAGTAGAAGCCCATCAAACGCTTCTCTCAGAGTGCTTCGGGAGAGAGGGTGATGGAGATCACGTACCCCAATCCTCTGAAGGATAAAAAGGATCTATCCTCGATAGATTATACAGTGACTCAAGTCACATTGGGGACATCTTCTGAAAGCCTTCAGGGAGAGGTCCTATCTACAGTTGACGCCCTCTGCAAGAAACTTCAAGAGGTAAAATAAGAGAAAAGGTTGCTGAAAGAGAAAAATAGACATCTGCTCCACACCCTACAGAAGATGGGTAGTGCACCTCCCACAACTGCCGCCGAAACTCTTGAACCTCTGAGTTAAGATAAAATTAATGAATATGTGAAGATCGGTGAGCAGGGCATGGCAGTTTTTTCTTGGAGGAGCTAGATCCTCAAGGACAGTGAACGAGTGATCGCCAAGTTCACCAATTTGTATCTGAACATCAACAAGGTGAATAAAGAGCTCCAGGCGTTAGCAGGACCCATATCAGAAGAGCTAGACCATGCTAGGCTGCAGCATGAGACCTTTCAACGAATGTTTGACTGTTCAGTCGAAGATCTGGTCAAGTTCGGCATTTTCGGTCACCCTAGGGACCTCAATAAAGTCCTTTCCACTCTGGATTACCGGATGGATCAACTAGAATTCATCCTTGAAAAGATCGATAAGGTAAAAGAAGAAGCCTTAGATGCAATGCACCAAATGGAACAGAACATTCTCAACATGTCCCCAGGGTTGCTTACTCCTTCTTTCGCCTTAAGGAAGGTTAATGAAACCATTCAAATTTTCAAGGAGATCGTTTCGTAAGGGCTGGGGCCAGAGGTCACTTTTGACGTAGAGTCCTTCAATAACCTGCTGGCCTGTCGGGACTTCATCGGATTCCTAATAGAAGCAGAGAAAGAATATTCCAAACTCCCAGAGAAGCTCATAGACGAGCGGGAGACTTGCGAGGCGATCAGCGAGCGACACAAGGATCCTTCCTAGGATCAACTAGAGCCCATGATCAGCAAGTTCATGGAATACCGTTCCCAATTCCACATCTCGTCACCCGAGCAGTAGCAGAAGTAGGATACCCCCTTTCGGCTGTAGGACGATGACGATGAATAGTTTATCTTTCTTCTTCTCTCTCTCCTTCGACGTTCTTTTTTTGTAAATATCTAGAGTATGTTGGCACAAATGATGACATCATCCACGTTGCACCATGGGATGATGTCATCCATCAAGTTGTTAAAAGTCAACATGACTTTGAGATATTTTGTAGATATTTTGTAAATAAGTGGTTGGTTCCTTTTTGCTTTCCTCCTTCTCCTTCTTCTATAAATACTTGAATATTTCTTGTATTTGGGTGGATACTTTTCAGATGAAAAATAGAAGTGAGAAGAAAAGACTTTGAACTTTTTGTAACAGAAGGAAATATTAATATAATATTTAGACTTTTTGCTGAGTACATGTGCTATATGCATTAGATCTTTCTTACGTCAAATCTATGTGTTTATTCTGTTGGATCTACTTCTGTTTTATTGTCATTTATTCATCAGTATTGCTTTGTTCATTTATGTAAGTAGGTTTGGCTCTGTTTACTACCAATCCCAAAACATAAACCCTCTGACCTTTCTGCTTTGGAATTCATTTCTTTTCTTTCTTCGGATTTGATCTTTCTTCATCCTCTCTTCCATTCCTTTCTTTCCGCAGTCGTAAATAACCCTACTGGGATGAGATCCCAAACCCCCTCTATATATCTTTTACTCTGTAGGAACTTGTATTTATAATTCTCCTACACTGCCAACTCACCTTCCAGCATCCTCAGATTTGGTGCCAAGTGTCGAATGTGGTCCATGTGAGCATGCTTCTTTAGGCCTAAGATTTCCACTTTACCTCATGATGTTCTTCTAGAAGATTCCATCCGGGGCATGCTCTTTCCTGGGCCAACCTATCACTAGGCTGGCATCTTATCTATGTGCAACCGATCACACTTTTCACGTGTTCTGCCTTGGGTGCTCAAATTGACTAAGTCCCAAGCCTCCTTTCACACATCATGCATGCTATGTGCTTCCCTAAGCCTTTCTCTCGTGCACTTTTTCCTTGTGCACCTTTTCATAACTGGGACCTTACACACCCACGCGCCTTCATACTTGGTTTAAGATTACAGGGGTCCAACATCACCCCACACTACGCTTGTTCTCTGTCCTCAGACACATTTCACTTGACCAAGATGCATGCTTTCCAGGGAACCAATGAATCATCTTACACTTTACAAAAAGAATAAGGAATGAAAGAATCAGGAAAAAGAATGAAGAATGGGGGGGAGTATCAACTCAACAAGCTAGGAAAATATTTCTAGAGGTCTGCCTCTAGCTTATTCCATACACCGACCTTAGCCCTGTGCCTTCTCCATTTTAACCTTAACGTCATCATCGTATATAGGCAAACCCTCAGGTGTTTGTTTGTTGGTGGGGTGTACTAATTCCAACTCTTTGCCATTTCTTTTTCTATTGTGTTCATGTGGTGATTATAGTCACTAACAGGTATACTTCTCAAGTGGCATTCCCATTCCTTCCCCATCATCACCCCATCTGGGTATTACATCTCTGCATACCATTCTTCATTTATGTCTACCACGGGTTCTGGTTGTTTAGCCTTGGCTTTTCCCTTTCCTTTCTTGGGTGTCATGGTCGAGGTATTTTTATCACTCCTACCCTCTCTTTGTTATTTTGTCTTACTTCGTTCAATCCTATTTCAGATTCATGTCAACTCTTATAAACCATGCCCTAGTTTTTACCCTAACTGAGATAAAATCTTCACAAGACACCATGTTTCTTCACTCTCTCCATGCCCGTGTAACCCCTTTTGGTTCGCAAATTGAAACTGGCTACTTCAATCTCACAGATCTTACTTCACTCGATCGAATCTAAAAGCCCTAGTTTATGGAACTCACTTATATCTCAAACTCTTCTATTTCACAAAGTAAAAATGAGAGTGCCCCAACGCTTTACTTATAGTTTTTCTCTTTTCTGAACATTAAATGATACTTCACCTACCACAGTACTTTGTTCATTTAATGCAGATTTTTCAAACAAAGCCCATCTTCAGCGTCTTCCCTTATGCGCCCTAACTTGCGTGAAAACTCCTCCAACCTTCTGGCGTACAACCACTCCACCCTAACAGGAGACTCTTACGCATCACGTAACCCATGCCGAAGGCACTTCTTCTGTCCTGATCCTTGCTCTTATGCCTACCTCATGTTGCTTTCAAATGCGTTTTCTCCTCCTTAGTATGTGGGATCTACAAGTAGCTTTACCCTGATACCAACCATTCTTCCACCTTCCTCTATATACATCTTTCAACCCCGGCTACTCAACAAGGCTTTTCAACACAACTTCCTTGGTACTTTGATCATGCGCTTCTTCACCTTTCTCTACCCCACACTTAAAGCATTCTCTATGTGCGGTCCTCTGCACACTTACAAATTCTCAAAAAATAGCAATAAGGTTACCGGCGCCCAAGGCACAAAACAAAACAACAACGTGAAAGGGAAACACAAGAAAGGGAAAATGCATAAAGAAACTTCTAAACTAACTGGAAAAACTGCCTTATTTACAAACACCAAGAAGACTTATTTATAGTAGGGCTTCAGCCTACTGCCATTGAAGTGTCCAGGAAACTTCGTCCCATCCAGTGCTTATAACTGGCGTGCGCCTGAATCAAGGATGTATGAGATTGTGTAAGGACCCAACCAATGGACTTTCAACTTCCCAGGATGGTGCAAAAAATTAGATTCATATAATAACACCATCTACCCAACCTCAAACTTCTTGTTTCTAATATGGTGATAATGCCAAGCCTTTTGCTTTGCCTTTTCTGCTGTTTGGCTCCATCAGAAAGTGATCATCTCTCATCCAATTTCATTAGCTCATTAATTCTTTCTTCCAGTGCTTGTTCATCAGCTAACCCTCTTGCACACGCTATTCACACAGAAGGCAACATGAATTCAACCGGCAAAATAACTTCCATCTCACAAACACCAATTGAAAAGGTGTGGCTTTATTTAGTCTTTTATACATTGTCCTGTAAGCCCATAGTACTACTGCCGATACCTTGTCATCCCAATCAAGTCTTCCAACATCAAAAATCTTGGTCAAGGTATGACTCAGTATCTTGTTGAATGCTTCCACGGTTCCATTTGCTTGTGGGTGATAGGGTGTAGTCTTGTGATGAGCTACCATGAACTCTGATAATAGGATCTTGATGGTCTTATTCAAGAAATGCATACCCCTATCACTGGTCAAACTCAACGGACACCCATACCTCGTGATAATGTTTTCCCATAATAACCTTCCCACTGTTGCTGCCGTGCAATCTTTAGTTGGGGCTGCCTCTTCCCACCTTGTGAGATAATATTTGCAAGTGATGACATAACATGACCTGGTCCTACGCGATTACTAGTGCAATAGGTCCTATAAAGTCTATCACCCACTTTTCAAAAGGCTCCGTTCGCTAGGAATAGGGTGGAAAGGCATTTCATCTCTCCTTCCTGGTTTTCCAATGCGCTGACAATGGTCACACGCTTTACAATAATCTCTGTAATCCTTGTACAAGGTTTCCCACCATAAACCTGCCATTAATATCTTATGCACATGGTGGAATCACCTACATAATGCCCACCCGCACTTTCTCTGTGTGCTTCCTCCATGATGGCTAGGCGCTCATGCTCTAAGACACACCTGCGTAAAACTTCATCACATCCCAATTTGTATAAGTCTCCACTGATTAACATGTAGGGCATGACGTGTATGGCCAACTGCTTCTTTTCCAATGTCTTCATTCCATCTGGTGCCACACCTTCCTTTAAGAATACTGCAATCTCCTCTAAATCTGAGGGCGCGCACCGCAACCTAAACAGTTGCACGTCTGGCATTGCTTCCTCAATACTCTGCGCATCTCCCCTGAATCAATTCTTGATAGATGATCAGGTCCACAGTTGCTTTTTCCAGGTTTTACTACAACGGTGAATTCAAACTCTTGAAACAACAACACCCATCGACATATGCATGTCCCTGTAGAATAGGCTTGTTCACTAAATACTTCAATGCCATGTGGTCGGTGTAGAACACAAAGGGTGTTGCCAACAGATACTGCCTAAACTTGAAGAGCTGCGTAGATCATTGACAATGCCTCACGCTCGGTTGTGGTATAATTTTGCTCTGCTAGTGTCAGCTTCCTTGCTTGCAAAATAGAGAGGATGATCAACAATCCCTTCACCTGGCTGTGTAAGCACTGCTCCAATGGCGGTCCTTGAGGCATCTACATGAACATGAAAGGGCTTGTCCCAAGAGGGAAACCATAAAATAGGTGTGGTAATAAGCCTATCTTTTAATGTATCAAATGCCCTCTACTGTGCCTCTCCCCAATGGAAGGCACTTTTATGTCTAAGCAGCTCCTCTAACGGTGCGGTGATCTTGGCATATCCCTTAATGAATTTTTTGTAATAGCCCACATGCCCAAGGAATCTATGCACTGCGCTCTGGCTAGTAGGCTCCCTTAACCCCACAATAACTGTAACTTTAGTGGGATCTACCAGCAAGCCCTCCTTACATATGATATGCCCCAATAAAGTCCCAAAGGGTGTAACAAACACACATTTCTTAATGTTGAGGGATATCCTCAACTGCCTACACCTCTCAAACATTAACCTCAAATTGTCACAATGGTCTTTAACCAAACCATATACTATCCAGTCATCCAAATAGACCTGAAGAAATTTATGGATGAAGTCCTAGAATGCTTGCACCACTATGCATGAAAAGACAGCTGGCGCATTCTTCAACCCAAAGGGCATGACCGTATATGCAAAAACTTCCCCACTCAGTGGTGAAAGTTGTCTTTTCCTAGTCTTCCTTTGCAATCCAGACTTGGTGGTACCCTGAAAATCCATCCGTAAAGGAATAGATTTCGCACCCAGCGACTCCTTCTAAAATTTCTTCAGTGAAGGGGGTCGGAAATGGATCAATGACACAAACTACGTTCAATTCCCTATAATCCACACAAATTCTAATCCACCCATCCTTCTTGATGTTGATTACCATCAGACTTATCCACTCTAATTCTTCCACTGCCTCAATGATCCCAGAAGCTATCATTTTGTCTATCTCCTCCTTGACCTTTACACACAAGTTGGGATTCATTCGGTAGGGCCTTTTCCTAACTAGGGCATCGCATCCTTCAGTTTTATCTTCATCTCCCCCAAGGAATGGTGAACGCCTTTGAGCTCATGATACCCGTATGTAGAAATAAATCCTCAAATTCACGCAAAGCAGATCAATGATTTTCGATACTTCCTTCTCTATCCAATAATCCCCAATAATAGCTTCCTTAGGTTCTTCTTCTGAACCGATGTTAACTTTCTTCGTCTTTAAAGGCTCATGGTAGGCACACGCATGAGCATCTGCACTATCCACTACCTCGCGCATCCCTATAGAATGGCTAACATCTAAGCTTTCCAATTCCTCTCCATCAATCACATATACCAACTTTCCCTTTTCTTTTTCCAAACACACACACTCAAGCTGTAACTCTTCTGTTTCCTTTTCTTCTTCAAAATGCACCTCCAATCTTGGTTCACCTAGTAATTCCAACAACCTATCTTCCGTCCTGGCACTATCCCCCATGGTAAGGCACTTGATACCCTGCAAGGCCTTATCAACCAATGGCTTGGTACTCTGATATTCAAAGGTTTGAATAAGGTCAGCCGTGAGTTCTTGCCAATTCCTTGTCTGGCGGCGTGTCTCTGAATGAATGTACCATGCGCACACGCAACCCTACAGTGTAGAATACAACTTGTGCACCTAGAGGGATGGTGGCAAAGCTTCCTTGCCTTCTCTCCAGACCCATTCACACTCCTGGATATGGAAAGAGGCGGGATCCTTCCCATGGTACTCCTTGATGATGGTGGGTACATTGCTCCTAGAAGAATTTGACAGAGAGAGCAATTCTTACCTCATGCCATTCTAAAAGGCTCTCTTGATGTGTGGCCCACCACCGAGCTTGTTGTGCCAAGCAAGACATAACTTAACATCTCCCTCCATTCCTTCTCATCCTTCCACTGAGCTTCTACCTCCTGCAGAAAGATCTCAGGGAAGGCTCCTCCTGAATACTTGGGTAGTTCTTTTCCTCCAAGGCACCTAACCGTGCGCGCCTTTGTTACCTTGGTCACTGACCCTCTCAACTGCCATCCCATTAATTCGTAAGTTCCATGTGCCCAATTATCACATGCCAGACTGGTGGTATCACTCACTAACTGAGCATCTTCAAACTGGATAACCCCGTTAGTAGGGTGTATCATCTCAGGGTCTCTGATTGAGCGCACATAAATATTGTCTAGAACTTCTTCCCCCAACGGTTCAATATAGGGTGTCAACTTCCCATCAACCAGGGGTATAATGACCCATTCCTCCTTGTTCTCAAAGTTGATGTACCCTTTGTTAAACCGAAGGTCCGCATTGTTTTTGTAACACCAAGGACGCCCAAGTAGTGCTGGGAAATTTTCCGCCTCGGTGAGCGCCAAGACTTCAAAGTCCCCAGTAAACTTGGATCCCTAGATAGTAATAGCTGCATCCTTCAAGACACTGATGGGCATTGCTTTAGTCTTGTTTTCCATATACAACACATTCAAAGATGGCTATAATGTAGGTCTTCCCATCTGATGCCATGCATCCAAAGTCAGAACATTAACCTCCATGCCTGTGTCAATGAGGATATTGCTGAGGAGCCATCCATCTACAACTGCATTCAACGTAATCTCCTTGTCATAGTCGAGGCTGTGAGGGGGAAGGTTCACGTGTAAGACCTATCTCTCACACTCTTCTCTGGCATGTGGTACCTTCTCTCTCAACCAAGATCCTAGCAAGGGAATGATATTCTCCTGCCTTAGCATTTTACACACCTCCTTGACCTCATCTAGGTCATCCTTTTGTGCCTCGACTCTCCTTCCTTGTTCCTCCCTCCTGGATTGCTCCTTTAGACACTGGATCTCCCCTTGTAAGCTCTGAATAACATCCATGGTGTCCTGATATATATCCTTTTGATGCGCGGGGTTTGGATATTTTCCATGAATGACCTCCTCCCTTGAAACCAGGTTTTCTATCTTGGTACCTCTCTTGCGCGCATGGCTTCTGCCCTTGTTGTTACCAAGACAGGCTCCAAACCTTCATCCCGTGTTACCTGGGGCATTCACTGTATGTCTACCTTCTTAATACTAACCATTCTCAAATACTTCTCCCGGTGCTTCTGATTCATATGCTCAAATAATTTCAGGCACTCCTCATACTTATGCTTCTTTCCACACCATGAGCACTGCAACAGGTCCGGGCACTCACACTTGTAATGTTCTGTAGATCCATAGTTGAAACATGTTCCACATGGGAACTCACTCCTTCCTCCTCCATGGTTACCTCGACCATGGAATCCTCCTTGAAAACCTCTTCCATGCATGTGCCTCCATCTGCGTGCTCCTCATAATGGCAATCATTATCCTTGGAACCATTGGCAACACTGGTTTGGCAGCACCCCATGATCAATGGCCTCATGGATCTGATCAATGAGCCTACAGTCCTTAGTGTTATGGGTTGTAGAGGTGTAAATTTTGCAATAACAAGATACATTATTCCTGATCATGCGCTGCAGCAAGGGACATCTACTTGCATCATGGTCCCCATGAAAAATTTCACAATCCACTGTCAAAGTGTGTACCGTCCTCTGGCGGCAATTATCCTTAACGTGTCCCTCTATTTCACAATCTGTGCACCACAAACCACTGTGAGTCTCATGGGCTGTGTTCGTAGATAATTTTTCCAACTATTTTGCCATAGCTGTAATCTAAGCCTCCAAGAATGGCTAACACTAGTATCAATACTACCAACAGCCTCGGTGCGTAAGGTAGCTTCCAATGCTTCGCGCGGGTCTGTAAAATTTTTATGAGACAAGGCCCTTCTAAAAGGGGTGATCAATCCTCCAACAAACCACTGTGCATGCTGAGAGGGATGGATATCATATGATAATTTAGACAAGAGAGTTTTAAAGTGCACATCATACTCCCACACACTCTCTGCCATTCCTTGCTAAATCTCCTTCAAAGTGCTGATGCTATTCTGCTCGAACTCAGGGATGTGGAACTCTGCCAAGAATGCATTCTTTAAGGTAGTATAGTCCACCACTATTTGATGAGGTTCGTACTTCCTATACCAGCTATGCCCGTGCACCCTTGCAACGTGGTTACAAACTAACTAGCCTTCCGTTCTGGGGTTGTGACACCCTTCGCGTGCCATAGCAGTCCACACTTGTGAACATGTTCCATAACATCCTCAATGCCCCTGTAATCTGGCAAATGTAGAGACATTTTAAAGAATACTTGAGGTGGTGGCTGGGGTCCCTATCCTCCTAAGCCTGAGCCTTGGTTCCCTCCATTGTTTCCTTCACCGCCTGATCCACTAGGTCCTGTGCCTCTAGAGCCACTAGATCCACCAGAACCACTGGGTCCAATAGGGCCTGTAGGAGCTATGCCAAGTGCCCCCACGGTCCCACTGAACTGTGTGCTGATGGTCTGTGATAGAGCTCCGCTACCACTACTTTGTCCCGCCACTCCCTGATGCGAGACCGAAAGCTTGTACACTCACTCTTTGTCCAAAGACCCCTCTAAATAATGGAATATGTGCAGCCATAGAAGAAGGGACTATAAAATTATATCTCCTAGGCATGGATCTGTCTCTTCCACCGATATCAACTGGGTCAATAACACTTCTTCCTGGTTCGGGAAAACCAAGCACCAGGGCTCGGTCACTGGGTGGGTTCAGATATGCGCCAATGACTCTCCTTTCTTCGTGTGACAAACTCTCACTAGAAGCCGAAGGGGTCTCCCTCACGCACTTGCCAAGATGGGGTAGCACAGACTGTTTAGGTTCCACATCCTCCACGTGAACCTCAACTCCTTCCCGCAATGTCTGTCTCCATAGATCCATCACACTAGTAGCTTTGCATCGTCTAGCAATCTCCCTTTCATGCGCTTCACTATACTTGAGCCGTCTCTCTTCCCTCTCCTTCTCTGTCGTGACATCTGCCATCTTCCTCCACCCAAGTTCCCTTACCCAGCACTCAGAATGGTTTAGTCGGCCATTGGGAAAGCCTCTAAACTCATGGTAACCATCAATATCTTCATAGCTAGGGGAATAACACGTAAAAACGTTCCTCTAGGTTCTCGCAGAAATTCAAACTCAGCAACCTCCAGACAAGAATAAGTGGAAATAACGTATTCCAGAGTGTAACTAGTCAGTACTCTTCTCCACCAATGATCTACAACATGGGTCCACGTTAGATCTGCATCTTGTAACCTTTGGTAGTCTTCTTCGGTCCATACATGCGATCCATAACGCCAACTTGATCTAGATGCATAGGCTGAAAGCCATTCATATAGTTCTACTAGGAAGCAGCAGAAGAAGGTCTCGTACATATTATGGTAGAGGTTATCTTCTACCCATCTACGTGCATTAAACTCAGGTCCAGTGTTGTATCTCTGAGAAAATTCATCCTTCGTGCTCTTGAACCATGATTCAACAATTTCCAATGTCAACTACTCTGTCATTACTTATTACACAGATCATGATGTATGTTATATCCCACTACAACTTCGAAAAGAGGTCCCAGAAATGGAACCAAGATGTAGTCATTTTTACTCCTATCACAAAAGGAAGGAACCCCATGCACGCTGGCCTATCACCTAGCAGAAGCTGAGCACTCACCCGAGGCACGCGTGGGTACCAAGTCTCTCTTTTATGTGAGTTTAGTGGGAAGCATCATCTATGATTGGTGTAAGAGTTCTTAGGAGGGAAGTTTAAGACAAACAAGAACCATAGGGCTCAGAACGGCCTCTAGATCCTTGCAGTCACTTTGGACCGAGTGCTTTAACAGAATCCAGAACATATATTATAACAGAAAGAATTATACAAGCATTCATACATAGCATGAAAGGAAAGAGAACTCATATGAGAGAAAAGTGCATTAAAACCATTGATATCCATGTCTATTTATATCAGGTAACCTCATTATATTCATTGATTCATTACAGAGTGTCACAGAGAGTAGACCGCAGTCATGCATATCACTGGACGTATGTAACTAAGCTAACAGAAAAAGAAAAATTACAACTCCATGCTTAGTACATTCCTTCCTGAACACAAATATCCACTCGCAGTAATTCTACAGGGCTTTTCTCACTCTCTAACCCGCTATATCTCATACTTCTATATATCTTTTACTCCACAGGCACTTGTATTTATAATTCTCCTACACTGCCAACTCACCTTCTAGCGTCCTCAGATCTGGTGCCAAGTGTTGAATGTGGTCCATGCGAGCATGCTTCTCCAGGCCTGAGCTTTCCACTTTACCTCATGATGTTCTTCTAGAAGATTCCATCCGGGGCATGCTCTTTCCTAGGCCAGCCTATCGCCAGGTTGGCATCTTATCCACGCACAACCGATCACGCTTTTCATGTGTTTTTCCCTGGGTGCTCAAATTGACTAAGTCGCGAGCCTCCTTTCATGCATCGCGCATGCTATGTGCTTCCCTAATCCTTTCTCTCACGTGCTTTTTCCTTGCGTGCCTTTTCATAACTAGGACCCTGCGTGCCCACGCGCCTTCATACTTGGTTAAGATTACAGGGGTCCAACAGTATGATACTAGCAAAGGTTGTTGAATTTAGCTTTAAATATGCTGATTAGATTTTATTGAAAGTTTCTAAATTATTTTTAATGAATCCATTTTGTGCATATCTTATAATCAATTCTATCCATGAGAAAACATATCTTTGAGGCATTATGTCAAATAGTTCATGTGTTTTGTCTATGCTTCCACATTTTGCGTACATGTATATTAGGGAAGTTACAACTACAAAATCTTGAAAAATTCCTCTATGCTTTATTCTTTTATGGATTTCCATACCTTATCCCAAACCTCCAATTTTTGCATAAGTTGGGAGTACGTTGGAAAATTTAAATTGATTGGGTTAGTGACCTGTTTGTTGCATATAGTGAAAGCATAGAAAAGAGAGGAATATACTATTCTTAATATCAATATTTTGTGTACCGTCACCTTTTTGGAAATTTCAACATAGAATTATTGACTTATAAGTTTATAGTGTATGCAACAATGCTCAAATCACTATGCAATATGTAATGGTGCATATTAAAAAACCCAAATGTATTTAATGTGATAAATTGTGAGGTATAGAGTAATGTTTGGTATATTTGAGAAAGTTTTTGCTTACACTAGAGACTGATACGTCAATTATTTAATGTTACAATTCCATTTAGTTGATGGTATGAAAAATATCGATATTAAGTGTACTATCGCATATTTTTTAGGTTCCGTTATCAGGGTTGGATTAAAAAGCACATTGTCGAAGAGTTTTCAATCACTATTATCTTTACATTGAAAATTGCATGACCAAATTGTCATAGTTTTGAAGGTTACTGCTCTCACATGACATCGTTTATTGTATTCAAGACTTACAAAACAAAATATGGGTTTGTATTTCATTTCATGATTTACATTAGAAATTCTCTAAGATAAATAAAATAATTATTTAACATAGTATTCTAAGTATAGAAAAAGTCTCATGATGTGACAATTGCAATCCTGATAATCATGATATCATCACAATCACATTCACATTTACAACATTGGATGAAAATATACCTTTAATTATCGTTATATATGATATATATATATATATGCCTTGTTCTAAAGATCTTATATAGGCACATATGATCTGATTATGATTCATTTGTATTGAATCCAATGTATTATAGGTGATTACAAATGGAAAATACAAAAGCATGTGGTATTGATTACTGGCCAAAACTAATGGTAATAAGATGTAACCATACAAAGTTAATTTTTTATTTGTATTTTTTATTGCAAGGTTTGCATGTTGTAAATGATTGTGTGTTATTTTTTATATGTAGAATTTCTTGTGTTTTTTTGTTTTCATTTTTCATAGATTACATTACTTTGTCTCATCTCATCTCTTCTTCCTTTATTTTTTTCTAGGTCCTCTTGTTTCTTCTTGCTCCATTGGGTGTGGAGTGGCTTCGAGGAAGGAAAGTAAAATTATTTTGACCTCCATCATTGGTTGTACGTTAGTTTTTATCTCTCCATATATATTCCTTAACTCATTATGCTTGAATCTGAAAATTTTTCTTCTAAGTAAATGTCTTGAATATGATAAATGCCTTAAATCTGAAAAATACCCTACTACCTTCATCTCCTAAGCCAATTTCACCAGCTTTACATAGCTCTCTTGTGTTTGAGGATGTACATTTCCTACATAGAAATCACATACCATTTTTTGGCCTTCAATCTAACTACATCAACAGATATTTTTTATTCCTTTATCTTTCATCAATCGCCTTAGCATTTGAACCTCACCACAACTACCCACTTTTGCATAGATGTTTGAGAGAAGAAAATTTTCATCATGACTAAAGTTTTATGTTCCAAATCCCCCATTTTGGCACATGAAGGTAAGATTCTAGAAAAGGTTATTGAATTTGGATTTAAATATGCTAATTTCATTTTCTTAAAAGTTTCTAAATCCTTTTTAACATAACCATTTTGTGCATAGCATGCAATCAATTTTGTCCACACAAACACATCTCTTCTCATCATTCAGTCAAACAATTCACCTTCTGTGTATATGCTTACACATTTTGTATGCATGTCTACTAGGGAAGTTACAACCACAACATCCAACAAACTTCCTCTATCCTTTATACTTTTATGGATGTCTATACCCTATTCCAAAGCCCTCATTTTTGCATAGGAAAGTAGGATGATATAAAAGGTTGTGGAATTTGAATATAAATATTCCAATTACATTTTCTTGATGTTTCTAAAGAATTTTTCAACATATCCATTTTCTGCGTAGCATGCGATCAATTTCTTCCATGTGAACACATATCTTCTCAACATTCTGTCAAATAATTCACTTGCCTTGTTTATGATTCCACATTTTGCATGCATGTCTATCAAATAAGTTACAACCAAAACATCTATCAAAATTGCTTTATCATTTACATTTTATGGATATCCATACCTTGTTCTAAAGCCCCCATTTTAGCACGGGCAAGTAGAATGTTGACAAAGGTTGTGGAATTTTACTTTAAATCTTCCAATTGTATTTACATGAAAGTTTTCTAAAGATTTTGTCATCAAATCCATTTTTTTCATACCCTACAATCAATGTTGTACGTGCAAACAAATTTATAGACACAAAATCATGCACTTGGGTACATTTCTAGGTCTTAAACACATATTATCATTCATATGGTTCCTACGCATGAAAAATAGCAATTGATGATTTTCTTTGGCCTCTTTTCTATGTTTCTTATTTTCTATTCAGTCTTACACACCCTACATTCCAATCAATAGTTTACTTGTTTGTCTTATATGGTTCTAGACACCAGCGCCCAACCAAGACAAGATTTCCCATGTGCCTCTGTCCCCTTTGGGTGACCCACACCCTTTCTTACCTTACTAGCTCCTTTTTGGTCTCTTTTATCTTTTGAGCATATTTTTCAGTCATGGGTTGGCCTTTCAAAACATTTTTAATTGCAAAATTCAAATAAGGGAATCATATAAATACATAGTTATGGGTGCAAAATCAAGGAACAAACTCGAAGGATTATTAGTATTGTAGCCATACTAAACTAACTATACTAATTGCATGAAAGCTAACAACAAGTAGCTTCAAAGGAAAGTTTATCTACTAAGGAAATCAAGATAAGAGCTTAAAGGAAAAAACTATTCTATTGCATAAACATGAATTAAATCTCCTAATTATAACCATTCCTACTCTTTTATGTATGAATAATCTAAACATGATCCTCTTTAGATCATGAGAAATCAAATTTGTGTGTTGATCTCCAAAGAGGGGGAAGGATCACACCAAGAAATGGCTACAAGGCCATTATTAGATCTTCCTTTCTACTCAATAATGGTAGAATGGATGCAAAGATGAAGTAGCTATTCCAAAACAATGGAGAATGCTCTTATCAATATGCCTATAATTTCCATTATTCAAAGTGTGGCATGTTGTGTGCAAGGGGAATACTAGGTTTATTATATAGTTTTCCAATTTGGAGAAGAATGAATCTTAGTGCATGTGGGATAAATGATAAAGTGTAATTAGAATAATTAAGCTTGATTAGAAGAATTAACAAGTGATTAGAAACTCATGGGAGTTGGGGGTGCTTTAATTAATCAAATAGGATTAATTAATAGGAAAGGATAAGCTTAGAAATCCATTAGAGATGATTTGGAGGGAAATAGGAAGATTTTGAATGGCTGGAATGGGGTTTTTAACAAACAAGAAGATTTATTAATTAAATACAAGGGTAAATAGTCTTAACTAACTAATAATAGATAATTATTCAATCAAAAGATGATTATAACTAATGAAGTGTCATTAATTGGCATCCGGAGTGAATTAAAATCTAGTTAATTAATGAAGTTTCATTAATTGATCGAAATGGCGGGAAACGTTAGTTAATTAGCGGGAAATCATTAATTATTATGAAAACGATGGGAGAGAGGGTAATTAGTACAAACTTAGTAGTAAAAATCCGTAGATGGATTTTAGGTATCTAAATTTTCCCATCTTTGGGGTGACGTAATCGACGTCACTTCAAAGATAGTATATAGTTATAAACAAGTATTTTGAATGGAATGGAAGAAACAATAGTAAAATGAAGGATTCTCCCTCAAATGTCGATGGGGTTATGAAAGAGGTTGATTGTTGATCAAAAAGATGAATGAAATGGATATAAGAAATAAGGAGGGGGAGGGGGGATGAATATAATCCTTATTTCCCCATGTGATTTGGAAGAACAAGTATGGTAGAAGAAGATGATAATGAAAAATAAACGGAGATGAAGAGAATGGAAATGAATTTCATCTAACTAACTCAAGAACAACTTTATTTCATCACTTTGCTCATGATTTATGTCATCAGGTCTTCATTATATATATAAACATACAGAAAAAGTGTAAAACAACGTGAAAATCCATAATACTAACATTTTTTCATTGCTTAAACACTAATTCAATGTAACATATATGAAGTAATGAAATACGAGAAAGTAAACAAGCAGACCAATAAGGAAACAAACACAAAAAAATGTATTCAAATAAACAACATTCAAGAGAGTTGAACTAGTGCTTTTGTTATTGAGCTTTAGATCCCACATGTTTGAGTTAACGACAAGGGTTAAAAATGGCACCCCAAGCAAGGATACATGCAAGGTGAATAAATGGAGGATGTAAAAGTCCCATGAAAAAGAAACATTGCACTATAAAACTGCCACAAGAAAATTGTTTGTACAAGGGAGGATAGACATAGCAAGAAAACTGACTTTGTTAATGGAGGTCGATCAAAACGATCTACAAATCGCTTGCAAGAACAAGTGAGAACCAAAGAAAGACATTTTGTAGGACAATTTTCAATGTTTGAGGATATTATGTCCAGTAAATGATTCATACGTGTGAATGATTTTTACCAATTTTTGATAGGTATTTTTAATTTTTACCAATTTTTTTGGATTTTACCATTTGAATTTTACCATTTTTTTGGATTTTTAATGATATTTTAATTTTATTAAATTATTATTTTTGAAATATTTAAATTTCTAGATTTTTTTGAAAATTTGGGAAGAATGATATATAGAATAATGATGAGGCATGTAAGGCATTGGAAAAAATCCCAGGAAGCAAAAATATGCCCCATGTGGAAGAAAAGGTCATTGGGAAGAAAGAAATATGCCCCAACATAGCAAAAATGTTAGAACAATGACCATTTAACAAAAATAATCATCGTGACAAAACACAAGCACATGGCAAGAAGAATACAGAGGAATCACGCATTGGTTATCTAGCCCTGAGAAGGTGAGAAAAATGAAGAATTAGGTCAAAATGACTATAAATAGTAAGCTGGGAGGGTTAAAATCCATCACGACCAGTTATTGTTATTAGACCCTATTGAGATTTGGTGATATTTTTTCTCTGACCTTAGAAATAAATGGCCTGAGTTAAAATCCATAGACATCATGCAGACAAAGTATGAGAGTATGTGAGGCTTCCTTCGGATGGTCCACCAGTACATAAAACAAAAATAATATTTTTTGAGTGCATTTAATGCTTGTTTTAGGTAGGGGAAATTTTCAGGATGATGCTAGCAAAAAAATTTGGGTGCATTAGCGTCAAAGGTTGCATGCTAGCGCAAAGGGTGCACACTAGTGTAAAAACTAGTGCACTACTGTTAAAATAGGTTTTACATCAAATGGGGCTCACACTAGTGTAAAAGTGGGTGAATTAGCCTTAAAAGGAACGCGTTAGCATAGGCTTGCACTAGTGTAAAAAAGGATTGCGCGAGTTTAAATCTGGGGCCTTAGAAAATATTTAGAGAAAATTGGAAGGTTTTTAACATAATTTATGGATGAATAGAATAATTTAGAAGAAATTAGAACACCTTAGGAAGATGTTGTGAGAAGAAATTATGTTAACCAAGTGTCTTGTGTAATCTTGTTGGTGATATTACGCAACTTGGAGGTACGTGAGTGGCATGGGTGACTTTGAGTCTATGAGCATACTTTCTCACAACGAGAGCATATTTTATTGAATGTGACATTGGAGGCTATAGGCATTTCTTACATTACATAGATGCCTCTCATTACTTTGGACCACACCCTCCTGACTGCCTTAGTAGAGAGATGGAGAAGTGAGAGTCATACCTTTAAACTATCGATATGTGAGATGACTGTGACTCTCGAGAATGTATACGAGATCCTAAGAGTTCTGGTTTAGGGTATCTTAGTGACATGTGATGGTGATTATACCTGGATCTTATATTGTATTTGGGACATGTTTTTACGACGGGACATACCCCAATAGGGTATTACAGTACATTTATTTAGATACTTTGAGGATCGATGGATTTCTTGAATACTTGTATGCCTGATGGATCTTGGCAACCAATACTTGATTCATGAAAAGACTCACACACACTTCCCACTTGGTTTGAAAATAGCAGTTCACATGCTGATGGATAGAGAGGTCTTCTACTAGGGTTAGTGTATAATGGCCCACTTGTACTGGGACCTGCACTTGGTCACATATAGAGGGATGAGGAGTGTGAGCCCTGTGACTTTGATATGGATTTGGTCATGGGAGCACATAGCCATTAGGTGACCACATAGAGTACTCCAAGATAAGGCTCCAGATGAGCCATCTTGTATGAGATGGGAGATAGTGGGAGAGGATTTCCACTCATACATGGTCGATAATACATTTTATAGAAATGCTTTTGATGATCTGTAGCTCCATATGGTTACTTGGAAATTGTATGCACCCAAAATTACATGTGCAACATTGTTGCAAAATGGTTACAAAAGTCCCCAATGATGATTCACGTCCTTTCAGAAAGTGTTTGAGCTCCAAAACTCATATACATTGTATATTTTTAGCTTAGAAATTCTTACATATCTTTTCCACTCTTTTTCTATCTTTCCACTTCATCCTATGTGCTTGTTTTTTCCTTTAGTGCTAGGATCGCCGCCCTATACAGGGTAGCAGTCCTAGGTGCAATTTTTACCAGATTCCATCATGCATGTTTTTAACATGTGACGATTTACTTAACTTTACTTTTAGGATGCATTTGTGAACCGATTTATCTAAAAATATTTTTGATTGCTTGGTTCTCCTTCCCTCTTCTATTTTTGTATGTGCTTTAGTTAGTTGGAACTACCTCTTCTTACCTTGTGCATGAAGGCACATCCCAACCCTATTTACTTTATATTCCATGCTTGTATTCAAGAAAAAGGGCCTGAGATTTTTTGTGTATCTTTCATAGTATTGCTACCAAAATCCTGCTAAGAATTGCATAGCCAAGCTTAGATCTCTTATGCTATCTCTCTTCTACTTGCATTGCAACCAGACTGCCTTCAAGTTGTCATTGTTCAAGCGTCTTCTTTGGCTACTGTTCTTGTATTCCCAATTATTTGGACTCATATGAACACACAAAGAAAGAAAGGAACAAACTGAGGGGACAAACATAGATACAATTGGATTTGCCAAAGCTCTTGTTTATCCAGGTTGGAATTACTTGTTTGTTTTCTTCATTTACCAAATTTTCAATTTTGAATCATTTGTTTCAATTGCATATCAAATAGTATAGTAAAATCCTTCATTTCAATTGATTGGGAAATTACAAGTAGATCAAATCCTTAAAAAAATTTCTCTTTGACATTACCGGGGAAGTGTGGGGAACAATAGCTCTTCCAGGGGTCATGATTTGTTCTTCATCTCTGAGGTAGGATTTGAAGGGGTTTGATTAGATTAGGTTTTTTTTTTAGATTTAGATTCACATATTTGCATAATTAACCAGCTATATCTGGCTGATTACTTGTCTTTAGTTTGTTTATTAGGTTAGAATGCATTGCTTAAAAACTAGAAAAGATCAAAAACATTTACGTTTATTATATTAGTTTACTTTCATTGTTTTTCTCTGATATATTGTGAAAATGCCAAAAACATAGATTAAATTTCCTTTTATAGTTAGTTTTTTTATTAGGATCATTTCAATTTCATTATGTATGACCATCAACGGCCCAAAACAAGAAAATACATACGGTTGTGATCCTTTGGTCTCACAACCCAACGGGCCAGAGTTGATAACAGATATTGATACAAGTTTATGTTTGACATTATTACGCACACTTGCTACATTCTCTAAGAAAATAGAACAACTCAACACACTAAACATCATTGCTAATCAAGTCTACGATTATTGGACTACTCTTGGCAATAGGGTTTGATTACGCACATGACCATAATAGGACCACAACCTCCATGAGTTTTTTAGTTATGATCCTTAGGCCCCACAACCAAATGGGCCTGCTAACCAATTAGATATTGACACTGGTTTTCGTGTGTATCAGAATTTAGATCATCACCACTTCCACTCGATATCATTGCAAAACTTTCATTATTTAACATAGCAGTTGATCAGGCTAAGACCTTTTGGACCAGACTAGAGAATTTTCCATAGTCCCTGTGGTTTCATTATGCCTCTCGTTCTTACTTTTATGACCTTATCTGGAAATCTATACGAGGTTGCCCACAGGTCAATTTCTGTGTATTCAATAACTAGTGAATAGAATCTTGAAAAAGCTTGATATTGACTGGAGTCTCCAAGCAGTTATCATATGAGATTGATCAATCATGCTACTTTAGGTTAGGATATCATTATTTTCCTTAGATTTGTAAATCTCGTTATTGCATGTCAAAGATATAAGGCTTCCTCATTAGATTATCCATCACCACCACACAAACACACACATCCGTTTCTATTCTACACTGACTTTCTTGGCATGACCTCTGGAATTCAGGTGCGAAGAAGGTCACGTGTTGATTTTCTTTCATACATGTTGGTGTCCATTTTGATCCTCTATGCTTTTGCCCTAATTTTCCTTTCACTCTGCATTTCCTGAAATGTTTTCTACAGTTTTAATGGGTGAAATGAAGTTTCTGCCTCTGTTCCCATGCCTTAGTCCATTTAAAAATCATTTGACATGCCCCATTTTGCAAGAATGCTCAAGCTTGCACTGTGTTGCCCTAATTTTTCAAATCTGAACTTGCTCAAAAACGTTTTTCTTCAAACTTGGGGCTTTGAAAACTTTTTTTCTCCAAATTGAATGCTTTCAAAAGCTCATAAACTTATTATTTTGCCCCATTTTGAAGGAAAAATCCATGCATGCCTTGTTTGTGCCCTAATTTTTCAAAATTTGCGGGCTATGCCATGTTTTCCCTTTTGCCCGATCGTGAAAAATCAAAATTGACCAATTCATACTTGTATGTATTCAAAAATCCAATCCCAAGGTCGAGAAATGTTCAAAAATCATGTTTCATCTAATTCTATTTCAAAAAACTTTCCATCCTTGGTGAAAAAATCGGGTTTCTAGGCACAACTGGAAAAACTCTATGTTTTTGACAGTCAGATGGGCGTTTTAGCCATCAAATTATTGCTAAGAAGTCAGAGGGTACGTGGTGGCATATAATTAGTTGAGGAGAAGCAGGGAAGTGTTATAACTTATCATTTTTTGCCTTTTTGGTGAATGGGACATTTTCGGGCCTAGGGCTCTGCTTTTTCCAATTTTTCCTACATGGCATGTTTTGATTGGCTGAGGGATGGCGTCGTGGTCGGATTCCCTTAGAGTTTTTAGACTCTATTAAAAAAAAAAATTAAAGTCACAAAATGGCCCGAAACCCCACAACCAATTGGGGAGGGGACACGTGTCCTAAAAATAAAAAAGGGAGGAGCGGGCCGATGGGGGACTTAGAGTTTTTTAGCTCTATTTTCCTAAAGTTTCAAAAATAGTTTTAGCCCCGCTCCAATCAGAGGAGGACACGTGGCATCAATTTTGGTAGAGGGAATGCGGATGGTAGAGGTTTTTGAAGTTTTAAGCCCTCGAAACAATTTTCTATTTTTTTTGTGTTTTCTCGAAACAATTTTCTATTGTTTTTTTGTTTTCTCAAAATAGTTTTCTATTGTTTTTGTGTTTCCTCAAAACAATTTTCTATTGTTTTTATGTTTCCTTGAAACAATTTTCCATTGTTTTTGTGTTTTCTCGAAACAATTTTCCATTGTTTTTGTGTTTTCTCGAAACTATTTTCTATTGTTTTTGTGTTTTCTCGAAACAATTTTCTATTTTTTTTGTGTTTCCTCAAAACAATTTTCTATTGTTTTTGTGTTTCCTCGAAACAATTTTCCATTGTTTTTGTGTTTTCTCGAAACAATTTTTCATTGTTTTTGTGTTTTCTCGAAACTATTTTCTATTGTTTTTGTGTTTTCTCGAAACAATTTTCCATTGTTTTTGTGTTTTCTCGAAACAATTTTCCATTGTTTTTGTGTTTTCTTGAAACAATTTTCCATTGTTTTTGTGTTTTTTGATGGTTTCCAAAGCTATGTGTAGGTAACCAAGAAAGTGTGGATGCCCTCAGCATTAGGTGGGGAATATACAAGGGCAGAAGCCATGCACTTATGAACAAGAAGGTGAAGTCGTTGAGTTGCCCCTCAGCGTAAGATGGGAAATAACGAAAGACCACATCCCTCACAGACGAATACGAGAAGGAAAAGTTGGATCAAGGCTAGACAGAATGGTGTGCACAAGGAAACTCAGAGGTGGAACCACATCCAGGCCAAAGAGAACTACCCTTATAATATAGAATGCTTGCGAACAACAAATCTTCTTGAGGAGCCGGAAACTGGTTTTCACCCAAGGACTTGCCCAAAGTGCCACAATTGTGTAGTTTTCACTAGTGGACGACCTATTTTCTCTTTTTCTTTTTCTGAATTTGTTTGATTTTTTTGTATTTTTTATTTTTATGACTTCCCTACACCATGTTCAGGCATAAAATCTCTTAAGATGCATGGCGTTCATGGGTTCCCGGAGCTCATCACCATTGTGGTGAGCCAACTTGTATGCCCTTGTGCCATACTTGGAAACTATTACATAGGGTCCTAACCAATGGGGTTCGAACTTTCCTTTCTTTTCTCACTCCGCTCTGGTGTTGAACTGGTTCTCCTTCATGACTAAATCATCAACCTCAAACTGATGAGGGATGATTCTCTTGTTATAGTTTCTGGAGACTCATTTTTTATATACTTTCAGGTGATTAAGAGTGCAAATGCACTTCTCATGCAGCAGCTCCAACTCAGCCAATCTTGCCACTCGGTAATCTTCATCTTTATCCAGATAGTCTTCAAGAGAGATTCTCAAGGATGGAAGTTCAATCTCTAAGGGGATGATAGATTCTATCCTGAACGCTAGGGAATATGGTGTCACACCTGTAGGGGTGTGAATGGATGTTCGGTAAGCCCAAAGGGCTGGATAAATTTGTAGGTGTCAGTTGCGACCTGTTTTGCTGACCATCTTCTCCATTATCCTGACCAAAGTCTTGTTTGTTGCCTCAGCTTGTCCATTACCCTGAGGGTAATATGGCATGGACCATTTCAATTTGATTTGGAACCGTTGGAAAAGACCTTTCATAGTTTTGTTCTTAAACAATTTCCTATTATCTATAACAATGGCTGTAGGAATGCCATATCGACAAATAATGTGATTCATGATGAATTTAGAAATTTGTGCTCCTGTGACATAGGTTAAAGGGATGGCCTCCACCCATTTTGTAAAGTATTCAGTGGCTATGATGATATGTGTATGACCATCAGAGGAGGTAGGAGTAAGCTTCCTTATTAAATCGTGTCCCCATTTAGAGAATGGCCATGGGGTGGTAATTGGTTGCAATGGCTGTGACGGAGCATGGATAAAATTTCCATACATTTGGCAAAGCACATATTTTCTAACGTAATTGCAACAATCAGTTTCCATGGTAGGCCAAAAGTAACCTACTCTTAACAATTTCTTAGCCAAGACCATTCCATTTGTATGTGCTCCGCATACTCCTTCGTGTACTTCCTTGATTGCCTGGATTGACTCCGTCACATCCAGACAACGTAACAAATTACTATCGTAGCCATGACGATAAAGTGTACCTCCTAAAAGGGTGTAATGGGATATCTGGAAAATTAGGCTCTACTTCTCAGAGCAGGAGATATCAGGAGGGAATGTACTATCCTTAAGATAGGTGAAAATGGGTTCATACCATGGTGAATGGGGACCAACAAACTCACAAGCCAGGCAAGATTATGGCATGTCATATGTGGACTGGCGTAGATTTTCTACGAAGAATGGCATATCATTTTTCCCTAGTGGAATACGAAGCATAGATCCCACCATTGCCATAGCATCCATTGATCTATTCTGCGCTCTTGGGATCTGCTCTGATGCACACAAAATACTCCTTTAGAGTTTCCACTAACTTTTTGTAAGGTATGAGTTTGTCATCCTTAACCTTATACTCATCATTAACTTGTCTAATAATTAATTGTGAATCACCTACAAACTTAACATGATTAATATTCCACTTGATGGCCAGCTTCATCCCTGTAATGAGTGCTTCATACTCTGCAATGTTGTTCGTGCAAGGGAAGGCTAAGTGGAAAGCCTATGGTATAGGATCACCCGAAGGAGTAATAAGGACCACTCCTGCACCTGAACCATGAAACATAAAAGATCCATCAAAATGTATCTATCATACGATAGTTTCTTCAATGTAGAGTAAAGAGGCATCTGGCAGTTCCAGACTCAAAGGCTTTGTGCTTTACAAAGGTGCTTCCGCCAGCTGATCTGTGAGTATTTGTCCTTTAACTAATTTTTGATAGAAAAATTCTATATCAAACTCACTAAGGAGAATGATCCAATTATCCATTCTACTTGTAAGGGCGGGTTTATACAACAAATACTTGAGTGGGTCAACCTTCGATATGAGCTTGGTCTTAGTACGCAGCAGGTAATGGCGAAGTTTTTAAAAGGTAAAAATAATGGCCAAGCAAGCCTTTTCAATCTGAGGATAATTAAATTTATAGGCAATGAGGGTGTGACTCAGATAGTACACCATTTTTTTCTTATGGTTAATGTCATATTGGGTGAGTAGTGCACCAATAACGTATTGTGTAGCGGAAATATAGAGTAAAAGTGGTTCTTCTAGAGTAGGAGGCATGAGAACAGGTGGATTGGCCAAGTACTGTCTAAGCAAAGCAAAGGCTTGCTGTTGCTCGGGCCCCCAGATGAAAGTAAAGTCATTTTTAAGAAAATGGGTGAATGAGTGACATTTATCTGCAAGTTGTGAGATAAAGCGATGAATGGATTGAATTTTCCCCTGCAAGCTATGCAATTACTTGATATTTTCAAGTGGAGGCATTTCAGTGATGGAAAAAAATTTAGTAGGGTCTACCTCAATACCTCGTCTTGACACAATGAAGCCCAATAATTTCCCTGATAGCACCCCAAAGACACTTCTTTGGATTCAATCTAACTTTGTACTCCTGCAGGTGCTCAAAGATATGCCACAAAATGACAGGATGATCTTCTCTTGTTTTGGACTTTCCCAGGATGTCGTCCATGTAGTATTCCATGATGTCATGAATCATATCATGAAATATTACTGTCATGGCCCGCTGATAAGTTGCTCTCACATTCTTAAGGCCAAATGGCATCACCTAATATTAGAAGGTGCCCCAAGGAGTCATGAAAGTTGTTTTGTGCTGGTCCCCCTCAGCGATTTTAATATGATTATAACCTGAAAAGCCATCCATGAGTGATAGCATTTCATATCCTTCTGTTGAGTCAATAATCATATCAATGTTGGGTAACATAAAGTCATCTTTAGGGAAAGCCTTATTGATGTCTTTAAAATCTGTACAGATTCAGATACCAACAGGTTTCTTTTGGACAGGAACAATGTTCGATATCCATTCAGAATAGTCAATTGGTCAGATGAATCTTGCTGTAAGCAACCTTTCCAACTCTTCCTTAACCAACAAGGCCACTCTTGGATGCATCTTTCAGAGTTTTTGGTTGATAGGCTTGGTGTCTGCGTGCACAACCAAAGTTGGATCTAGGCCGGGCATGTCTTTGTAAGACCATGCAAACACATCAATGAACTCTCACAACAACATAGTGAACGTCTTTTATTCTCTAGTTGAGAGTGATGCCCCCAGTTTTATTATCTTGGGATCTTCTTTAGTATCAATGTTGACATCAATGGTTTCTTTGACTAATAATTTTGACAAATCCTCCATACGCGTAGGGTCAGGAGGAAAGTTGAGATCTTCATCCAAGGATGTCTCCACGAGATTTTCATCCTGAGCATGGTCACTTTGTTTGTCCTTTGATTTTCTTATTTGTTTGTCAGCCAATGCCTCAAAGAGGTGCTCACTGTGCGACTTGGACTTTGATTTTTTCTGAGGCTTTTCTTTAGAACTTTTTCCCTCACTTTTCTTCAAATTTTGTTGACCAAAAAGTTCAGCCTCCTCGCTGAAGTAGGCACAGGTGTCTAAGTCAATAGAGAAACCTTTCTTATGATCTCCAGTGGGGATTGTATCCCTTATGCCCATAAACTCTGCAATAGCCTCGTCGTTCTTGAATAAATCTAGTGGCACGTGACGTTGTTGGTCCCATTCAACAAGGGAAGGGTATACAAGGTCAAGGGTTGGTTCAGTGGGGTGATGGTTAGGATAACGTTATTCATAAAAAGGTTTGTGGAGGCCAGATCCTCATATTGGCTACAACAGGAATCCGTATCGCTGTCTAGGTAATCGGAACTATCCTCACACTCAGAACAAGTCACATCTTGATCATTAGGGTGCACTCCATAAGGATGAATCCCAATGCCATATCTTTCTGTTTTAAAATGTGGAAGAGGGATTGGTTCTCTTTGTCCTTGTTCATTCCTCCCACATCCTAGGCCTTTGTAGCCCATGGAGTACATCATTCTGCTAGATCTTCCATATTCTGGGGTTTGATAACAAGATGGTTGAGCATCCTCAAGGGCCCAAGTAGTAGGTGGATCAAGCAATTTCTCCTCAGCTAACAAGCCTCTAGGCAGGAATGACCCAATAGTGTATTCTTCTCTAGGTCTCCTAAAGCGGTAGTTGGGTCGACCTCTAGTCTTGGGCGACAAAGAGAGATCTGACACCGAGAGTGCTTGTTGTACATTATACTCCCCATAGCCATAGTCTAGGATTTTCATCTCTCATGAATCAAATGGAGATGTTGAAGTAGACGCCCCATGAGCGCAAGAACTAAGTGAATCTGAATCCACGCGGGCTTCCATAGCCTCATATTGGAGCAGAACGACTATATCTATCGAGGGACATGCGTATGTAACCTTTTGTGTAAAGCTATTGAGAGCTCTACAATAAGCAAATGGGTCTGAATCTCCTAGTATTGTTATCGTATGTCCCTCATGTTTCAACTTGATGCATTGATGAAATGTTGATGGCACAGCCTGCATGGCATGAATCCATGGTCAGCCTAGAAGCATATTATATGGAAGTTCCAAGTCTAGGATGTGAAAATTTGTCTGATGACAAGTGGGGCCCACCTCCATGGGTAGTGTGATGGTGCCTACTGACTTTCTTTCCACGTTGTCGTATGCGGTGATAGTGATAATATGGGACTCAAGTTCTTCCTCCTTATGTCCCAATTGTTTGACCGGCTTAAGTGTGTAGATTTTCAATCCCGATCCGTTGTCCACAAGCACCCGTTTAATTTTCCTATGGGTGACAACTACCTCGATGTACAAGGGAAGGTTATGTGTAGGATTCTCGGCAGGGATCTCCCTATGGTTGAAAGTAAGATGCTCACTTGGGGCAATATTTGCCACCATAGCTTGAAGGTGTGTAGGATCAACTTCTAAAGGCACTCCCGACCCCTAAAGAGTTTGATATAGGATGTCCTTATGCACATTGGATATCTTGAGGAGATCTAGGATTGAAATCTTAGCGGACGTCTTCTCAAGCTGTTATAAAAGGCTATACTTACCAGTATGCAGGGTCGATGGAGAGGGGTCTGGAATTAGGAGGTGGGCACGCCTTGTTACTACAATGTAGTCCTTTCCCAAGTTCAAAGGAATGAACAAGACCTAAGTAAGTACACGAAGTTAAATGTGATCTCCCAATCAAGATATACGATGAGCAAGCTCAAATCTGATTAAGACCTATATCTCAAAAAGTGCCAGTTACAATTTGTGAATAGCACAACAATATCACCAAGATATGTTAACCCACTTTGCAAGAAAGTGAAGTATTGATATCAAGGTGTTATTGATATAACCCACACAAATGGTAATGCCTAGCACCTTTTGAAATCGAGGTAATAATAGAACCAAACCAAAAATCTCAAAGTATAGCTAGGAATAGTTAAGAATGTTTGTAGCGTAACCATACAATATAGGTATTTATGTCGAGTTTACAAGAAACAAGACGTAAATATCAAAATTGTAATGATACGAGACAAAAAAGCTAACTCTTTGAAGGAATTCCACAGTGATGAACGACGCCTAACTATGATGAAGATCTTGACGTGGGTATCAAGATCACAATGGCTACCAAATGACACAAAAATGCCTCCGCTCACTTTAGATGTTTAAATAACCCAGCCGCAAACATGGATGGGCATAAACAGACATAAAAGTGAGAGAAACAGTCGAATGGCAACACAAAGGTAATCACACCTCTTTTGATCAACAAAGTGTCAAAATAATATGAAGGAAATAAATCAAGAAAAAAAATGACAAAAAATGCTAGCCTCACTTCAGCAGAGTTTCACCTCGCCCTAAGGCAAGTAAAAACTAGGCGAAAGCAATACGTCACACGTTTCTCAAAAAGAAGGTTCACAACTCAACATTGTTTTAAAATGGTCCAAGTGGGCTCCTAGCCAAAGTATATTCTCCTAGGTTTTTCTCTTGCCCTAGGTGTTACAAAGTTGCCACGAGCGAGCATGATTTACCCAAAAAGTCATATTGACTAGTTTGAGAGTATCTCAGTTTTACTTCACCCCTATCAAGAACAGTAAGCAACTAGTGCGTCTACATGTACTATCATTGGGGTTGCCACAATAGAAAACTTGTAATGCTATCTCACAAAGGAATCACTAGTCAAGTAGGTAGTGTGGAGCACTTCCCATTTCGTCCACAAGGTTCCCTCTTGCGTGGACTACTTTGGGGTTTCTAGAACCACCCCCATTGTTGTAGCTTAAGGCATTATGCCAAACGGGTTATGTTCTAGTTAAGCGGAGAGGGACGTACCCTTTTTCAAAACTTGCAATACAATGTTTTGAATATGTTGTTCTTTTTATCATTTTTTAATATAGATGTGATTTGCTTAGACAACGTTTGGCAACCTACAAGAACACGTGTATTAGAATTTTTTTGTTTTTGACTTTTGTTTCTTTCGTTCGTTCTTTGACAAGAATTTTGGTCTTGAATGACGATGATTAGTAATTGTCCATTAAAAGAGAAGGCACCATTTCTGATTCTCCAGATCATCCAAGGACGCAAGAGAAGAGCATATGTGATGTCCTCACAAATCTCCAAAGTTAACCAAATGGAACAATACTTTAATTTCAACAAATGCCAAATTGACCAATTCTAACTAAAATACCCTTAACAATCTTAAAGTGGAAAAAGGTCTTAAGAATCATTTCTGATTCCCAAGGTCGCCCCAAGCGACGTGAGGGAAGAGCATACATGATCTCAATCCCGTTAGCAAATAATGCAAAATACTATCTAATCAAAGACCAGCATGTAAAAATAGCCTACAAAGACGAATATGTGATTAGATAAACTTGCAAAAAAAAAAGTCAGCACGTCAACCCTTTAAAAAAAGGTAAAAGTATTCCTGTGCCCCTTTTTTTGTGTCTACGCGTGGGTTAGGGCGTATGCACCACCAAAGGTTTTTTTTTCGAAACACAGTGTACCTGCGCCACCCGAGAGATGTGTGTGCCCCTAAAACCGTTCCTGCACCCTTAAAACAACACCTGTGCCACTCTATGGATTTTTTATAATAATTTAATGCCTACGCCACTCGAGAGATGTGTACGCCCCAAAAATAGCATACACGCTACTCCGAGAAAACAAACAAGAAAAACAGACAGAATAACCGTATTACCAGAAAAATATACCTACGCCACTAAAATCACATGTGCGCCCTGGTTATGGCGTGTGTGCCATTCTATAGGTTTTCGACTGCATCAAAGGTACAATATGAAACTATGTGTGCACACGGGTTAGTGCACTTGCGCACGGGTTAGGGTGGATGCGCCAGGGTTAGTGCGCCTACGCCAAGGGTCCACCGATTGAGTGACAGAGTTTGACAGCACACTTTCACCACCAGAGAGATGCATGCGTGCCTAAAATCGTGCCTACACCCTAGAAATCATGTCTGCACTCCTAAAATTGTACATGTGCCAAACCTGTAACCACAGTATGGAAAATGACACAAAAACTTCAAAATACTCTAATTTTTGACAAGTTAGTTCAAAAATGGCAATGACCCATTAAAATTAAGGCTATAAACATGAAGTAACACATATTAAATGAGCATATCAAAAGTTGGCCAAAATAATGGAATTTAAACTAAAATGTCATGGGACTAAGAGTCCCATCGGCCATGCCAAATGTGTGCATGGTTTTGAGCTTTTTAGCTAAGTTAGATGAATGAGAACTAACACCTAAATAGTTCTATAACAAAGCTAATGAAAAAATCTAAACACCATCAAAGATGAGAGATAAACAAGATTAATACCTAGCATAATGCATTAACTTTGAGTTAACAATGCTATAATATTTAAATCTCTACTTCTCTAGACTACCAACAGACAAGTAAATGGACCTAAATAAGCTCCATGACAATCAATATTTGGTTGTCCTTGATATCTCCAAGAACCTAGGAATGGGGGCTTATCAAAATTGGGCTACAAGACCCTTTTGACACCTCCCATATGACCTAAGCACTTTAGGCTAGAATAGGAAGCTTAGCTCCTCAAGATGATGAACTCTCAAGAGAACACAAAAGCAAGCTCTTAGTCTATTTTGGTATATGCTTTACATTTGCTTTCTCAAAGAGTTTAGGTGTAAGTAAAAAGGTAGGTGGAGGGCTATTTATATAGCCCAAAGGATAAAGGATTCAACACATTCTCATGAATGTGGGATAAAGGTAAAACATGATTAGGAATGGATAATGTTACTTTATTAAAGGTAACCTTACTTTAGAAGGGTTTAATACATGTTTAGCAAGTCATGGGAGTTGGGGGGTATTTTAATTAATCAGAGGTGATTAATTAATAGGTAAGTGTAAGCTTATAGAAGCCAATTTGAAGAATATTAGTGTGATTTAAGCTATTGTGAGGGGATTAAATCAATTAAACATTGATTTACTAGTTAAATGAAGGAGAAGACTAATTAATTAATAATAATTAATTAATCTAGATAGAGGAAGTGATAATTAATGTAAGGTTGTTAATTAGGTTGTTAGCTAGATAGGCGGCTTAATCAATTAGCGTATTGTAATTGATTAACGACAATAAGAAGGAATATGAGCACTTTTGACGATATGTTGTCGATTTGTGAGAAAGGGGATAATTAGCGCAATTTAAGTATTTAAATTGCTTGGGTGTAATTATAGGTGTCTACATTTGCCCCTCTTTGGGGTGGCGTAAGTAACGCCATTTCAAAGATAGTAGATGGAAGAAAAATTTGAAGGGATAGAAGAAAAATTAGTAGGAGGGAGAGATGCCCCCTCAAGTATCGATGGGGTGAAGAAAGAAGTTGATCGACAATCGAAAAAGATGAGAAATAGGTAGAAGAATGGGGAATTAGTAGGAGGCAGAATGCCCCGACGAGAGAGAAAATTAGGGGTGAAGGGGAAGTAGTGTAGAAGAAATATGGACGAGGCGAGAGAAGAGCTTAGCCTCTAGCTGCTCATTTGTTTGGAACAAATTTGATGTCATCATATTGCCATAGGAACTACATCATCAGTCCTTATGAAAAATATAAGCATACAACAAAAGTAGAATGACATGAAAAGTCATACTATAAACAATTGTCCATTATTGAAAACACTAACTCCGTGTGACATACAAAATGCAATGCAATACGAGAAAGTGAAATATGCTTAACTCCATGCAACATACAAAATGCAATGCAATACAAGAAGGAAACAAGCTCATGTAACAGGGAAAACAAGTATGAACGCACATATCCAACCCAACAATGGTCAAGACAGTTATACAAATGTTTTTTTATTAGTGCTGGAGAGATCCACAAGTTCATGATTGATGACAAGGGTTAAAAATGATGTCCCAAGCAAGGATACGTGCAAGAAAAAATGAAGATGGACACAGGGTCCATGAAAAGCGTTCGTGCACAATGAAATAGTGCCAGGCAACCAAAAGTGCCCTAGAGTACAGACGAACCAAGCAGCTAGCTTTGTGAATGGTTGTGAATCTGGTGATCTGCAAGTCATATTAATCAGGGAAGATGTGAGACAAACCAACAGGATATGGAGAGAATACCATGCACAAGACACAAGTTTCAGCCGTAATAAGCAAGTTACCATTTTTGAAGGGTTTTTTACTTTTTAGGAATTTTTTTGAATTTTTTTTATCTTTTTTGGATTTTTTTGATAGATTAAGTGTTTATACTACCTTAGCTTGTTGAACCATGGTAAACAAGAGAAGAAAGGAGAAGAAGAAAATGAAGGGCCTAAGGGCAACAGAAAGTGCCCTAAGTGGAAGAAAGGAGAAACAAATGACAAATAATGTCCTTGTTTAGCGGAAAATTTAAGAAAAAATAATTATTTGAAAAATAATTATTTACGAGAGTGTGAAGAAGAATAAAGATCACCAGGGAGCAATAAAATTGTCTGGGGGAGAAGAAAGGGGTATTGGACAAAAAATGCCCCAATACGGTGAAAAAGAAGAGAAAAATAATTATTTTAATAAAAAAATTATTCCACAGTGAATAGAGGAGAAAATGGTGATCGAAACGGGTTTCCCAGCCATCTTAACGGTGAAAACAGGTTAATATACCGCCTAGGGGGGTAAAAACATCGCAATTAGTTCATTCTAACCGCTCAGTTTTAGAAAATTTACCATGAGGCTCTGACAGTCAGGAGAGATGGTGATCGTGTGAGACCGTTTGAGGCATGCTGACACAGTCCGAGGGTACCAGAGGCACGAAGACGAGGGGCCATTTGTGAGTATCACAACCTTGCTCTTAAAGTTTTGTCATTAATGCATTAATTAGGGTAATTAGGCATAGAAAACACGTAGACATGCCTGCGCGCAGGCGCAGCCATGGGTTAGGGCGTGCATGCGCCACTTTGGGGGTGCAGGCATCTTTTTAAGGGCACAGGCACCAGGGCTATGTGCACACACATGCACTCAAAAATTGCATGCGTACACACGAGCACACCTGCGCGCACACGTACACACTGGGAAAAGGGTGCACACGCGAAAAGCATGGTGCATGCATGGGTAGGTAAGAACACACAAGCAGAAGTGCACACATACACACGTAAGGACCAATTAGGTGGTGCACATGCAAAAAAGAGTGCGCAGGGTCCCGAAAGAGGGCACACGTGCCAGAAAACACTCACGTGTAGGTACAGGTGCTAGAAACATGGCGTATATGCCCAAAAGGGTGCACAGGCACCCGAAAGAGGGTGCACGTGCCAGAAAACATCTATGCACAAGTGCAAGCACCAGAAACATGGTGAACATGCCCAAAAGGGTGCACAGGCACCCTAGACAGGTAGAAAAAGATAAGAAAGTGTCTAAAAACGTGACACTTAGAAGATTTTTTTTTTAGGATTTGTGGGTTAACCCTAAACAAAAATAGAGATAGATTTGTAGATGAAATGCTAGAAACTAACGAGTGGCATGTGATTTTCTAGAGACGTTTTCCAGTGTTGTAGACATGGGAGCATGACTCTCAAATTACCGAGCTAGAGGGTAGCATGTACCGGTGTGACCGTCGAGAGGTGGCAGTAGTATTGGAGGTAGTGGGGCTGGGTCCTGTGGCTTGGATGCCCTCCATTGTACTGGATCACGGCCTCATGACTGCGCTTGCTGAGCGATGGCACAGTAAGAGTCAGTGTTTTAGACTGCCCACAGGGGAGATGACAATGACGATAGAGGATGTGTGGCAGATCCTGCACGTGCCCATGATGGGTACATTGATCGAGTATAGCCCAGATGTAGGTTTGATCAGAGTAGTATGCAACGCTTTATTCAATGTGGATGACATCCCACATGACAGGATGAATGTGGCCTTACACGAGTGCATCTCAGACTAGACATTACATTGGGGGTTGCTGTACATTATGGCACTTATCAGTGGGTTTCTACTCACTGATAAGATAGGGACCTCATTCTTGAGAGGATTGCTACCAGTAGTACATAGGATTTATAGTGGGGAGAGGTATTACTGGGGTCAGTGCATACTGACCCATTTATACTGGGACTTGCATCTTATCACATACCACGGTCAGAAGACCGTGGAGCTTGCCTCACTGTTACATATATGGTCATGGGATCATATAGCCACTGGATGCCCTGTCAGCCCATTTTGAGTTAGAGACCCCGAGGAGCCATCATACATGGCTTGGATAGTAGTGGGTAGAGACATCTGTGGTCACCTTGGTAGCCTATTTAGATATAGGTGGGATTTTGATGAGTTAGCAGTGATAAACATCATTTGGCATCCATACAGACACTTCTAGTGGCTAGAGGATGCCACATAGCTTAGCATGTGCTTGGTGGAGCACTTTTTGATTTTCAACCACAACTATATCATGGAGTTGTATCGCATTGACAAGTGCCAGCGATAGCTAGGCCGAGTACAAGGTGTCCCGCAGCTAGATATCTGGCATGCTCGCAGGGATTCTGAGAGGTAGACTATGAGTCCTCGAATTATAACAGCCCGAGCCAGGGCCAATTTCCTACAGATGGTCCCCTAGGCATGGGATCCACTGCGGAAGATTAGAGATCCGGAGACCATAGCTGAGTATGCAGTGTGGTATGCTACAATGTTACCCCGGTGATTGACTATTCCAGAGGCAACATGGGTAGTAGGTTTTCACCCTCCTGTGGAGGTATGACATGGATCAAAGCACAGGGCCAGAGTAGTAGCATTGGGGCCAGACCCTGAGGATCCTTTTAATGGGATCCCCCATGATGGACAGGGTGCCGCACAGGCACAGGCAACTATGCCTCCACCCCGAGGTAGAGTATTTGAGTAGGGGCAGTCCTCCAGAGTGCTGCAGGGATCAGTCCCTAAGGCATGCATAGCCTTATAGTCAGCGGCGCATATAGCCACAACACAGGGACAAGTGCAACAACTCTTAGCTGAGAGAGACACAGTGAGGGTTGAGTTCTCTTCAAATTGACCAAGCAGCCATTGACAGTGGTTGTAAGACTTATGGAGCTAATGGATGGTTATTCATCCCTAACCAAAATAACCCCAGTTACTCCAACAGTAAAAACAATAATCAAGGGCCGAATGTCCTTAATAAGAACCGTGGGGTCACGATGGATGGTGTAACTAACCATCCTAATAAGCCTAATGTTGTTAGCCCTCCCAATACAAATACTACCAATAACAACAACAATGGAAACAATCAAAGAAACAATAAATTCTTACCCACAGTCAATATTGTAGATTTTAACCGTCAACAAGAACAACAACAACAAAAACCTCAGTAATCAAGACAATTGCAGACCTAAGGCCCTAACAAATACCAAGGCAGGTATCTAAACTAATTCAAAAACCAAGGGCAATGGTTCCCAAATTTTAACTACAACAATCAACAGCTGGACAATAATTGAAGTTTTGGACCACAAAAAGTTGCAAACCAAAGGCCTGGAGATTATGATCCTGATTTATATTGCGGTTTCCATACGATTCATGGGCATGAAACAAGAACATGTCATGATTGTAACAAGTTTCTATAGTTTTTACCATATGATCAAAGACAATTATTTGTTGACATGTTTCTGGCAAACCCAATAGCACCAACTCATAACACCTACATGGGACCGGTATCTCCACAGAAGACACCGCTCCGAATCTTTAACTATCCTCTCCCCACGTGTCCAAAGGATGGTAGAATAGATCCTAATGGTTCAAAAAAAGGTATTGTAATAGATACCCATGATCGCAAAGTCTCAACTTTATCAAAACCACAAGTGACACCTCCTTTAGATGGTCGCCAACAAACGAAAATTGTGGGGTTGGTGGAGTTGGACACTAAATCTCATATTAAAGTTACCACTAAAACCAAAGATTATTCGTTGCAGCCAATCCTGATCTACCCAACTATATCAAATGGCATTCGTGATACGTTATGCAAGCCAATAGGAGCTTATGACTTGCTTAGTGATCTAACTAATACATTCTCACATTTATTTCTTGGATCTGTTGAAGAATTCCCCTGCTCACAGAGCCATTCTATTAGAAGCACTAGGTCTTGGCCATTTGATTAATGTTTCCCCTCCTCCAGAGGTGTAGATAAACCACGTGGACTTCAATGTATATCCTCCGGGGAAGCCTAAAAGAGATGTTGGATTCATATTTGACATCAGTAAGATGCCCACGGACGTTGAAATAGCTTGTAGAGGTGATCCAACATTATTTTTACAAGTCTTTATTTACAAAAACTATGTAAAGCATGCGATGATTGATGATGGGGCAGTAGTTAACATAGTCCCCCTTCTCTTTCCTTCAAAATTTAGGTTACAGAGAGACCAATTTCTCTTCAACTTGAAATACGTAGAGAGGCTACAATAGCCTCAAAGCAACATCGATCGAAACTATAGTTTTTCCAGTCACCCTTGGGCCTAAGATTATTTTAACCAAATTTTATATTATATATTAGGAAACCAACTATAATATGATCCTTAGCCATCCTTGGATTCATTGCATGAAGGTGATTCCCTCTACTTTGTTTCAAGAAGTCAGGTTCTTATATCTAGGGAAGGTATTTGTGGTGTAGGGTGATCCAAAACCCTTTGACATACACCTAGCTAACTGGAAAAAGAGCCCAGGGATCAAATCTGAGTTTGAGCTTCCTACGAATCAGTTAAATAAACCTACAAGCCTAGTAACAGAGGAAAATTTGGTTCCTACAATGGAATTAGAAGTCACAGGTTTGATTGAAGGCATTCTGACAGTCAAAGATGAAACCATCATCATAGAGACAGTTTCGTTGGGAACCATAGAAAATATTTTCAAGCTATTGGAGAAGGATTTACCTATCTCTATGGGTATGGGGCATACCTTAGGACTCAGTTATCTTCCAGTAGATGAAGTTTGTATGGTTTAAGTAACTGACGTAAAAGAAGAGGACACAAAGGATGATCCAACATCTATTTTTCCAAGTAATTGTTGGACTCTCCATTTTGATGGAGTCAAGTGTCATTTTGGTGCTGGGGTAGGTGTAATTCTTACCTCTCCTAAGGGAAGGATTTTTCCTTTTTCCTTCAATTTAAACTATGAATGTATGAGTAATGGGGCTGAATATGAAGCCCTTGTACTTAGATTCATTATAGCCAAAAGAATGGGTGCTCTTAATATTAGGGTGTTGGGTGATTCATGACTTGTTACAAATCAGATATATGAGGTATATGAGACTAGATCTGAGCATTTACAACTCTACAAAATAGCATTGTTAAATCTAATAAAGAGATTTGACTTCATATCGATTAAATCAATTCCACGAGAGTAGAACCCTCCTCGTAGACTCAATAACATCTTTCGCTTCTCACTTTAATCAAAGAAGTGAGTTGGAAGATACAAACTTCATGGTGTTGGTTCATGCTAAACCTTTGGTTCGTAAGACACTGATAACTCCAATGTTGACATACATAGAAACTGAGAGTGAGTCTGTCATTATAGATCATGTTGACATTGAAAAGAAAACTCTAGGATATCTAAACACTCTTACAAAATTACATCTTACTCATCACAAGGTTGATCTCTCCCTAATTCCACACTCTTCTTCCTATTTTGTAAATCCCATGATAGAATCTTCCCCTGGGAAGGAACTTGAAATTTATGAGGTAGGATAAAAGAGGGATTTAGAGTTACCTCTAGCCCTGCCTAATTTTGAGGAAGGAAATACCTCCTTAATCGAGGGAACAACTGATATAAACATCGAGACCAAGGAAGAACCAAAAATATTGAAAATAGGATCCTCTTTTACTCCTAAGGAAGTTGAAATACACACCCGTATCCTCAAAGAGAACCAAAGATATTTCACGTTTAGCTAAAAGGAAATGACGGGAATTACATCACACATTGCAGTGCACAATCTTATCACCAAGCTAGATGCTAAGCCAATTAAGTAAAAGTCAAGGCCCATGAAGTCAAAGGTGGCCCGCATGGTAAAGGTAGAAGTGATGAAAATCCTCCAGGTAAGGATCATCAAACAAGTTGACTACTCACAGTGGGTGTCTAATACCGTCCCTGTTCTCAAGAAGAATGGAAAGATCCGTATTTGTATAGAATTTTGGGAATCAATAAGGCTTGTCCCAAAGATGATTTCCTGTTACCATCCATCGATGTTATTGTCGATGAAACAAATGGTTTTGAGTTGTTGTCTCTCATGGATGGGTTTTTTGGGTATAATAAAATCAGAATCTCTGAGGAAGATCAGGGAAAAAAATATGTTCATAACTCCTTGGGGAACTCAATGTTATGTTGTTATGCCATTCGGGCTTAAGAACGCTGGTGCCACGTACTAACAGGAGATGACTTATATATTTCATAATCTTATACATAAGATTGTGGAATCCTACATGGATGACCTTCTAGCTAAGGCTGGAAAACACTGCGATCACCCAAAGGTGCTTCGTATCATCCTTTCTCACTTAATCGAATACGGCGTCATGTTGATTCCATAAAATTACGTGTTCGGTGTAACGGGGGAGGAAATTTTTTGAATATATCATATCTTCATGAGGGATTGATGTGGACCCATCTAAAATCCTAGCTATATTGGATATGACTCCACCGTCAGACGAGTCCAACATAAGATCTTTTCTTGGAAAAAATTGTGCGATCCGAAGGTTTATCCATGATTTGAACTTTTTTATTCACCCAATCAACAATTTTTTGAAAAATGATTGTAACATTGATTGGAAAGATGAATGCAATGAGGTATTTGAGTCAGTTAAACGGTTCTTGTTGTCTCCTCCCACACTCATGCCACCTAGGTGAGATCACCCCTTGATCATGTATTCACAAGCTACATATGTCTCATTAGACTACATGTTGGCTAAGGAAAATGATGATAAAATAGAGCATGCAATATATTTCATTAGTCATAAATTGCTTGATTATGAGACACGTTACACAAGTGGAGAAGGAATGCCTTATTATAGTCTTCATGACAAAACGCTTAAGAAATTACATGTTAAACCAAGAAACAAGGGTTATTGTTAAATCAGATCACCTGCGGATGTTTCTCATGCAAGGATCCTTATCTAAGAAGGTTGGACACTTCATAAATATGATGGGTGAGTTTGAGTTAACATTTGTTAATCAGAAATCCATCAAAGGACAAATCATCACGGAATGGTTGGTTGATAACCCATTGGATGGAGGCAATCTAGTAAACTTAGACTTTCCCGATGAGTGTGTATATTTCATTGAAACTAAGCTGCCCATTTCTATGTGTCCATGGTACACTGATATCATTAATTTCATAGTGGACCATACATATCCACAACGGGAAAAATCGCAGCAAAGAAGATGGTTTCATATAATAACCTCCAAGTATGTCATCTTGGAGAAAGTTCCCTATTGTAGAGCCTTTGATGGAATGTTGCTAAGATGTGTTGATGAAGAATAATCTAAAAAAAATCTTTATGAATCACATAGCGGAGTATGTGGAGGTCACTTCTGCGGTGACACCACTGCTTGAAAAATACATCGGATGGGATATTTCTGGCCTAAGCTAGAGCATGACATGGTAGTGTTTGTGCGTAAATGCCATATATGTCAAGAGTTCTCCCATGAGATGCACATACCGGAACAAGCTCTACAACCAATTGCAACATCATGGACCTTTTCCATGTGGGGACTAGATTTGATAGGTAAATTCACTCCCTCATCAACAGATGGTCATAACTTCATAATCACGACCACAAAGTACTATACCAAGTGGGTAGAAGCCATGCCTCTTACCATTGTGCCTAGATTAGTAATCGCAAAGTTCATTCTGAACCAAATTATTTATAGGTACGAGGTCCCACAAGTCATTATCTCGGATAATGGCACATCCTTTAAAAACAACAAGGTACATGAGCTATGTAAGAAATTCAAAATAAGTCACCAAACGGTATCTCTTTATTATCCTCAGGCCAACAGACAGGTTGAGGTTATGAACAAGACATTGAAGTATATTCTCCTTAATACCATCAAGGAGAACAAGTGAGATTGACACTTAAAGATTTTTCTAGCCTTTTGGACCTATCATACATCGGTAAGAACACCGACCAGGGCAGCCCCCTTTTATTTTTTATTTGGTGTAGAATTGGTTTTATCTCTTGAAGTTGAGATACCTAGTCTTTGTATATCGTTGCAAGGAATTTTAGGAGAAGAAGGCTATCAAGGAGCACAGATTTCTCAATTAGAAATTCTTGATGAGGCTAGACTCAATGTTGAACAATGACATAACGTTTACGTTGACCGAATGACTCGACAATACAACAAGAGAGTCTATGAGCATGAAATATATGAGGGATATTTGATTCTAAAGCTTGACAGCTGAATAGACAAAAATACCGGTGAAGGAAGGAAATTCAAACCTAGATGGTTGGGTCCATATTAGGTAATAGAAGACTACAAAAATGGGGCATTTTGCCTGTGTACACTAGAGGGTGAGGAGTTTAATGAAAGTGTGAACTCTCTTCACCTGGAGAGGTATTACACATGATCCATTAACACTTTCATATGTATATTATCACATTTGCATTGCATTTTCATTTTCTAGTTCATTTTTGTGAAATCTGTGATTAAGGGACTTATTCTTATAGAAATTTCTAAAAGCTTCTAAAAATATTGGAAAAACGTTCAAATCATACCTCTATAAATCTCCACACCATCATCAATTGTCTCCAAATCATTTCATTAATTCAAATAGGATAAGAAAATTCTTTGACAGTAACCATACCAAGGCATACATACCTGGTTCTACTTATAGTCCCTTTTTAGATTAGGTGTCTTTTCCTATAGTCTATTCTAGAAGCTTCATGGTGTCAAATCTATCCCATAAACACCTCTTTGGAAATAATAACATTCTAGCAATTTTTCCTAGATAAATAAGTCAAATGCAAATCCAAAGAAAATTTTATTTTACACATTTCTTTTCCCTACCAACCTTCTATGTTGATCCTGTGTATCTTACTGGTGATGTAGGGTTGGGAAAGGAGTGAAATTCCCTTACTCACCTATGCCTTTTCCATGGTGATAAGCCCATCCTTCCTACTAGTAGCATGGGGCAAGGTGTAGGGGGTCTCTTTGAAAAACTTAAAAGTTAGAAATAGTTCATTCAAATATTGTGAAGTCATAAATCAAAACAAAGTGAGTTAGATGTCCAAAATTCCAAAAGAGCTTAAAACCTCAAAACCATATTTTGAAAACCAAGTGGCCATCCAAAAATCTAAGTCTAGATAAACTGGAAAACAATTCACATTCTAAACTATGAATAAAACTTGAGTAGAGTGAGGTTGTAGTGTCCCAATTTGGTTTTGTCAAAACCTTGTCTTTCTTTCATCATTACCATTCAACAAATTTTATAACTTGTACCCTTTATGGATCTTGGTTTTGAGCCCTCTCATCTTACTAGTTGCATGGGGTTAGGAGTGGGGCAAGTTCATTCACTTATCATATCACAGTGTAACCAAGTTTTTCCAAAAATAATAAGAAGTACCAAAGGTTGTTTAAAGAAGTTAAAGTTCAACATTACAATGTATTTGCATTATTATATATAAGCATTAAAAATAAATAAATAAATAAATCATTCTGTTATCATTCGTATCCACTACATACATTCTGAAAGCATGGAAAATCATAAATTCTAAACATCTAGAGTACACATGTGAAGTGAGCCAAGAGGAAGTCAACTTAGATACAAATAATTATCAAACCAAAAAGAAGAGTTTGCATATATTGTAGTGTATACAATGTCATCATGCACTAGGTATGGTCAAAATGCTCGCAATGAGCCCAAAATATACAAAAAAAATTGTATAACGATCGAAAAAATCATGGTAAAGTAATAAAAGGCCAAACAACCTATCAATCAATCTGGGATCCCTTGGATGGTGCATGGCCACGCCTGGGAGTCTTGTTACGGCTATGGTCACGAAAAAAATGAACTGAGAGGTGTGAGTGCTCGTGGTGATGACCATTGGCTGTGGTATTGCTATGAAAGTGGATCCACCTCATCAATCTCTGAGCTACCTCGTACCAAACCACCTGAATACGAAGGGAGGTAATCACCTCCGCTACTCTCTAGACAGCTGAAAACACATTAGTGAGTCTGTCGAATGCTATTGGCTAGCCTAATTCAACAGTCAACTCGGCCCAGGTCTTCCCCGAGGGGGGTCAGTAGGGTGTCCATGAACCCCTGTCAGATAAGATCATGCCACTCTTGTGCAGTCACTGCAAGAAAGAAAAAAAGAAGAAGCAACGAGTTAGAAAACCAAGAAAAACAAAATAAAAACAAAGTACCAAACTAATATTCCCAACTAACAAGGTCAAGAAAAGATTATCAAACATACTTGGATATCTGGGAATCTAGGTAGCATTAGTGGTTGTTGCTATTGTTGGTGGCTGTGGGGCCTCCCCAAATCCAGAGGTGAAACTATTTCCTATCACGGACTCGTCATCTCCCTCTCCATCTCAAGGAAGTGGTCCCTCCAAGACCAGGATCTCTCTCTCTCTACACTTACCTCCTCGTGTGTTTCCCTCTCCATCTCAAGGAAGTGGTCCCTCCAAGACCAGGATCTCTCTCTCTCTACACTTACCTCCTCGTGTGTTTCCCTCAGTATATCCTAAGTATCATGCCAGTCAGGGTTACTCTCCTCCTCCTCCATATGAGCTTCCTCACCAGTCTCACCCCTGAACTTGTCATCCTCTGTCTCCTCTCCAACTGACTCCTCCTCAATCTCATCTCTAGTGTGCTCCTCAAATTCGGAGTCAACATCTATAGGCTCATCCTCCTCTCCGTTGTGAGCAGGAGGAGCCGCAATCTGAAGTAAAGGTTCTTAAGGGGCACTATCTACCTATCGAGCATGGACCACACTCATGAATGCTATAGGTACAACTGGGATAACCAAAGTCCAACAGGGATATTATTTAGGGCCCTTTTGGGCCTCCTGGATAGTCTTGTAAACTGACACCACTAGAGGAATATTGTTAATGTAGGGGAGGCCAAATTGTTGGGGAACTCATTTAAAAGGATGAGTCTCAACTCTCCTTACCCTGTTGACTAACTACCCTGTGGTAAATTAAGCCACCACTATGGTCGCCTCATGCCCCCATAGTCATGCCATGTCCTGGTAGGGTGTGGCAACTATGTTTGTCATTGTCAAAGAAGTCGTTGTCTAGTGTTGGGTTTGAAGTATTGACATCCATATCCACCTCACTACGTGAACATCCCCTGCATCCAACACTGATATTCCCCTTGCATAAGGGGTGATGCGCTCATAGAACTAGATCATAACAAAAGTGGGGTGGTTCAGTGTCTTCCCCTATAATTTGAATACCATGTACAAGTTGTGATAGGTAGTCCCCAAGATATCTACTCCCCAAGTGTATATATGGACATGCCCCTCAATTTGCACAATAATGGGAGCCCAACAGTAAAGGAGGGTGTCACCCCCCTTGTCCCCAATCAATCATGAGGACAAGATGCCCATGATGACTTTGTGGAGGATAAGAATAGGAGCAATGGCAATGGACCGAACCTTCACCCCCTTCTTCGAACCAAATGAGAAAACTGCGTCTCCCATGTATGTAGTCCACTGGGTGATCTCAGATCTGGATCCTGTTGTCTTCAGATCTAGTCTCCTCCCAAGTATCTGGAGCCCAAGAATGTGGTATACATCCTCTAAGGTAATGGTCCACTCACCCCTGACACTTGGCAACCGAAAAGCGTTCCGGTTTGCATCCTAGTAAAAAAAAATAGGTCACACAATATATGACTAGCAGGGGTAAGATGGGGCACCCATGAAATCCTCCAAATTCCTGCCCTCTGAAGTATGTCCATCTCACCCTAGGTCAACTGATCCAAAATCCCCTGGAGCCAATCACACTCCCTCTCACGACTCCAACGTATGTACTCCTCCTTCTACATTCACCAAAACATGGAAAAAGAGTAAATTAGTAATGTATATCAAAAAATAAGCTCACCAAAAACATGAAAAAACATCAAATATCCAAAAAAATTCAAGTTACCATGCATTTTGGTCATCCTATCCAGAACCACCGCCCATTGTAGGGCAACGGTTCCAGGACCGCCACCCTGGTAGGGCAGCAGTCCCGTGATTACCATGATTTTTTGAATACGTCTTTAACCCTAAAAATGCTCAAAAATAAAAAGAGAGACCATTTTGGATGAAATAAAAGACTACCCCATGGGTACCCCCCTAGAGATGCATTTAAGACTATAAATTTTGAAAATAGTCCCCCCTAGGTAAACTTTTTGACATTTTGACATTTTAGGTTTGAAAACGTAAAAATGAAAAAAACCAACCTTAGAATGCACATGTCGATCTCCCACTCATGGAGGCATGATCACAATCTTGTAATGGTCATTTCATATATACTCTCATCAAAAATAGTCACCGTGGGTACAAAGCTCTAAAATTGCCAAATTGAATAAGTGTAAATAAATCAGAAAATGAGTTAGTTATTGATATATATATATATATATATATATGTTATTGTAACCTCGTTTTGAGTGTGTATTTTCACAGGGTTGGAGCATTGGCATAGGTATATCTCTATATCCTTTCAAAAATGGTAATTCCTCTTGTCATTTTGATTTAGTGTTTATTTTTTGACATTTTGTCTATCTGCACTTGAGTTTTATATCCCTCTTGCAGGTATCGGGAGCTTGCATGGTGATGTTTCGACACAAGGGCATGTCAGGCATAGCTTTTAACTCCCAATTTCAGGAATGCCATACTCAAACTCTATGTTTTACGCCTTTTCATGGCTAAGATGCTTCTTGGAGGGGGAAATATGTACACACCCAAAATTACATGTGCGACATTTTCGGAAAACAGTTACAAAATTCCCCAATGATGATTCACATCCTTTCAGAAGGTGTTTGAGCTCTAAAACCCATCTGCAGTGTATATTTGTAGCTTAGACATCCTTACATAGCTTTTCCACTCTTTTTCTAGCTTCCTGATTCATCATATGCTTGTTTTTTCCTTTAGTGATAGGACTGCCGCCCTGCGCAGGGTGGCGGTCCTGGGCATTTTTTCTAGATTCTATCATACATGTTTTTAACATGTGATGATTCACTTAAATTCACTTTTAGGATGTGTTTGTGAACCGATTTTTCTATAAATAGTTTTTATTTCTTGGTTCTCTTTCCCTCTTCTATTTTCACATATGCTTTAGTTAGTTGGAGCTACATCTTCTTGTCTTGTGCATTAAGGCATATCCCAGCCCCAATTCTTATATTTTCCATGCTTGTATTCAAGAAAAAGGGCTTGAGAATCCAAGCTTAGATCTCTTGTGCTATCTCTCTTCTAATTACATTGCAACCAGAATACCTTCAAGATGCCATTTCTCAAACGTCTTCTTCTACTGTTGTTCTTGCATTCCCAATTCCTTGGACTCATATGAGCACGCAAAGAAAGAAAGGAAAAAATTGAGGGGACAAACATAGATATAACTAGATTTTTCAAAGCTCTTGTTTATCCAGGGTGGAATTACTTGTTTGTTTGCTTCATTTGCCAAATTGTCAATTTTGAGTCATTAGTTTCAATTGCATATAAAATAGTATAGTCAAATCGTTCATTTTAATTGATTAGGAAATTATAAGTAGATCAAATCATTAGAAAGTTTGCTCTTTGAAATTACCAAGGAAGTTGTGGGGAATAATAGCTCTTTCAGGTTCACGATTTATTCTTCATCTCTGAGGTAGGGTTTGAAGGGTTTTGATTAGATTAGGTTATTTGTTTTATATTTAGATTCACATATTTGCACAAGCAACTAGCTACATCCAGTTGAAATGAAAACTTGTCTTTAGTTTGTTTATTAGGTTAGAATGCATTTCTTAAAAACTAGAAATGATAAAAAACATTTACTTTTATTAGATTAGTTTTCTTTCATTTTTTTGCTATGATATATTATGATAATGCCAAAAACATATATTGAATTTCCTTTTATAGTTAGTTTGTTTTATCAGGATCATTTCAATTTTATTCTATATGGCCATCAACGACCCACAACAAGAAAATACGTACAGCTGTGATCCTTTGGTCCCACAACCCAACGGTCCAGAGTTGATAAAAGATATTGATACAAGTTTAAGTTTGACAGTATTATGCACACCTGCTACATTATTTGAGAAAATAGAACAAATAAACATGTTAAACATCACTGCTAATCAAGTCTATGATTATTGGACTGCTCTTGGCAATAGGGTTTGATTACGCACATGACCATAATAGGACCACAACCTCCATGATTTTTTGGTTATGATCCTCAAGTCCCACAACCAAACTAACTTGCTAACCAATTAGATATCGACACTAGTTTTCATTCATTAATATTTAGACCATCACCACTTCCACCCAATATCATTACAAAAATTTCATTATTGAACATAGTAGTCGATCAAGCTAAAACCTTTTGGACTAGACCAAATAATCATCCATACTCCCCACAATTTCATTATGCTTCGCATTCTTACTTATATGACCTTGTCTTGAAATATATATGAGGCACCCGCAGGTTAATTTCCATGTGTACATCAACCACTGAATAGAATGTTGGCAGAGCTCAATATTAACTGAAGTCTCTGAGAAGCTATCATATCGGATCAAACAATCATGCCACTTCAGGTTAGGAGAGCATTCTTGGCCTTAGATTCACAAACCTTGCTAATGTGTGTCAAATATATAAAGTTGTCTCATTAGATTATCCATCACCACACATACACACCTGTTTCTATTCTACACCTATTGTCTCGGCATGAACTCAGGAATTTAGGTGCGAAGAAGGTCATGTGTTGATTTTCTTTCATATAACAACCATACGGATTATATCAGTGGTGCGGAGATGGTGTAGAGCTCAGTGTTATAGAGGTTGAAAATTTCATTATTAGAAGCTGATGACACATTATAGAGTGGTTGTAGATAGTGGGAATCAACACCCCTCATCTTTTTCCAAATCTTAAAATATATCAATATTTTATACCCTAAAGTTGTACACTATATCCCTCACATTTGTTCCATTAATTTAATATATCATCCCATACTTATTCTCTTTATCACCTCCCATTCTTATTTAATTAATTACTCAATTAATTAAACAAGTCATCATTTGATCACATTTAATTACATTATTTATTGTAAGTCTAAATACTCCATGATATTACAACTACCCTAATCCATCTCATCTATTTCCAACTCCCTTATCTCAGCACACCTATTAAGATCACTTATACGCCTATCAATTGATTTATACACTCATGAAAATCATCTCTACATATATCCAAATCATACTGAAATTAGTATGATCTAACATATTCTATCACCCCCCCAAATAAACAAAAACACATCTCCTAAAAACCCAAAAAATTCATCCCTAGAATCCAAAACAAAAACCTTGATTTAGCAAATTGTTTCAATAATTTGATTCACATAGTTCAAATAGACAAAAATTGTCAGTGATTCGGGTAATCGCCAGTGATTAATTAAGATAATTTTTCATTCTTTCTTTAGGATCCTCCACTTACATTCACTATTCCTAGCTTCCTTTCTAAGTTCATAGCATCATTTTCATACTAGATTGTTTGAGCTATTTATTCAGCAATAGTTTTAACACTTCTCAAGCACCTTAGAGTTGTTCCAGAGCCCTTGCAGATCAACATCTCATCAGTCTGGTTGCAAGCTTCACCAACTTCCTGCATCATCTATCATCAAGGTTTGAGGCTTCTCTTTATCTCTTTATCACAGTCTAGGTACTCTTTTTCATTCATTCATTCATTTATTCATTTTATATCATCTCTAGGCCTTTGCAAGTTTGAAACATTAGTTTGATCTATGTTCAATGAAAAGTTGCAAAAGCCATGGATTTGGGGTAAGAATCTCTAAAGAAACCCCAAAGGCTTTTAGCAAACTGATCAATGGACCATCTGATAAGAAATGAGCAAGGTTTTCTTCTTTGCATACATTAATTTGAAGTAAACAAGCAAACTAAGCAAATGAAGCTAACCTCTATTCTTTGAAAGCTTGAAATAATGAACCTAAGAGGATCTAAGCATTCAGTTATGTGTTTAAGAGAAAGAGATCTCCCCATTAATGGCTTCAAGGCCAATGGATCTTCCCTTTTACTCCATATTGGTGCTATAAAATACAAAAGCAAATGCTACTAGCTCAATGGAAGAAAATGAAATACAATCTAAAGCCTAAACAAAATACTATAATCTGTGCTAGGAAGAAGAGAGAATTCTTAGAAAATGAGGGAGGGGGTCTAGCCCTATTTATAGTTTTCCATTTGGGAAAATGGGAGATTTGGGTGCATGTGGGACAAATGCTAAAGTCCAAAAAACACTTTTAGCAAGTCAAAGTGAGGTTTGACTATGTTTAGGGTAATTAACCTAGGTTAGACTAATTAATCTCATTTAGAGAGTAATTAGGGTTTTGGAAGGGTTTTTGAAAGGCTTCAATCAATCCAATGAAGTGGATTGATATTCCAGGGAGCTAATAGAAGCAAAATAGAAAGGAATAAGAAGCTAATGTAGTCAGAACGAGGCTATGACTGCCTGTTTAAGTGGTTTATAAGAGGAAATACGACCAAAAAGATGTCATGAGAAGGGAGTTAGATAGGTCTAACTAGTGGTGTGCCGTCAGTTTGCAAAGGGAAGAATAGGGGGTGCAATATTAGGAATAATAGTGCATTGATCAAACTACAGGTGTCTACATTTTCCCCTCTTTGGGGTGACGTAAGCTACGTCACTTCAAAGAAAGTAGACAAACACAAATGAGTAGAAAAATTTTGAAGGGGTAGAAGAAAAATTAATAGGATGAAGGATGATAGATGCCCCCTTGAGTGTTGATGGGGTGACGAAGAAACTCGATTGGCGATCAAAAAAGAAAACAATCAGAAAGAAAAGTGTATAGAGAAGATGAGAAACAAGAAGAAAGAGGGATATTGAGCTATCCACAAATCAATTGCTATTAATATATTATCATCATAATGCTTAGAATCCTCCTCATCGGTCCTTATTAAAATGTGAGCATGCGATGGAAGTGTAAAATGACATGAAAAGCCAAGATACAAACAACTATCTTGTGCTAAAAATGACCAACTCCATGCAACATACACGAATGCAATGCAATACGAGAAATAAACAATATCACCTAACAGGGAAATAAGTACAATCACACACACTTAAACCAACAATGTTCAAGATAGTTGCACAAATATTTTGTTATCAAGATGTAGTCCCAAATGTTCTGATAAATGACAAGGGTGAAGAATGATGCCCCAAGAAAGGTGTATTATGCAAGGGGGAATATGGAGGACACTTGGGTCCCGTGAAAAAGCAATGTGCACGACGAAAATAGTACCAGGCAACTGATAGTGCCCCAGAGTACAGACGAAGTAAGCAACATAGCTTGTGTAGGTGATTGAAGACTTAGATGATGCGTGAGTCATTGTTTCAAACTATTTGAAAATGTCAGCAAGATATGGGATGAGTGCCATGCAATAGACATAGATTTCAGCTGTAGATGATTGGTTTTACCAATTTTGGTTGCCATTTTTGAAGTATTTCAATGTTTTTGGTTTTTTTAAATGGTTTTATTAATTTTTTATTTTTATTTTTGAGTTTTGATTTTGATTGGTCAGAAGAATTTCAAAAGATCAAAGATCTTCTAAAAGTACACGCAAGGGTGATAGTGGGAAGGCAAGGCTGTCAGAGAGCCAGAATATATTCCCACAAGAAGAAAGATGGGTCAGGAATAATTTATTTAAAATAAATTAATAAATAATTATCATGACGGGGAAAATAGATGAAAAATAGAGGAAAAGGCAGGAAAAGGTGCCTGAAAGGTTCGTAAATTACTTCAGTGCGATGGAGAAGTGACCACAGGGTGGCACGAAGTGCCCCAACATGTGAAAATTAGTAAAAATAATTATTTTAATACAAAAATAATTATCACAGTAGATAGAAGAAGGTTAGAATGATTACAACGGAGAAAACATGCCCCAGGGGCATCACGACGGGTTAATATACTCACTCGGGGTCGGTAAATCAATCACGACCAATTCATTTCTACCAGAGCTCTTTGCAAATTTTTACCACGAGTGAGAGCGACAGCCCTGGAGTGAGATGGCGAGAATACCAAGTAGGACGAGATGCGTGGATCACATCTGAGAGTTCATGTGGGACCCAGCAGATGGACCTTATGTGAGTGGCCTATCCCTCCTAGTCAATTTACGCATTTATTGCACTTTTTAGGGATTTTCTAGGGTAGGTAGGACCAATTTTGATGTATGCATGTGGGCATATGCGTCAGTTTGATGGGTACGCTCATGTGTATGTGTCAAAAAAATGGGATGCATCACAATGAAAGCGGATACACGTACATGCATCATTCAGGAGGGAAAGTTGTGGACATGTGCGCATGTGTGTCGAACTAGGGGTGTAGGCATTAGAGGGACGTGTCTGCGTCAAACAAGGGACAGGACACACACACGCACACATATGCATTAATGTAGGTGTGTAGGCATCACACTGGGCACGTATGCACTCTGTGTGGCCTGCAGATGAATGGAGAAAAGGTGGAGGGGGCGCGTATGCATGGTGGTAAGGGTGCACTATGCGTTGAAAAGGGGGGCATGCAGGTGTCAAAGGAGGTGCACAAGGCACTGGGAAGAAGGGGGAAAAACAACTGGCTAGTAAAATAGCCAAGTATAGAAGAAAATAGGTGAGATTAGATTAGAAGAAAAGAATAACTAGTAAGTTAGATGATTTAAAGAAGCATTTTTCCTTAGAAAAATAGATAGAAATAAGTAAGTGCCTAACACTTGTGTTGATTTTGCAGCGTATACTACCCATTCTCCAGACTCGTGAGTGCTATGGGTGGTTAGCAGTGATAGAGGCTCAGTTTGATGATGATGATAGAGTGACCCTGGAGAGCCTCCTATATGTGACAGGATTGACTCATGTGGCTGAGATGCCACAGATTACATTGGACCATGGCCTCTTGATAGCTATAGCAGAGTGATGGCATAGCGAGAGTCAGTGCTTTCCGGCTCCCGACCGGGGAGATTACTATTACACTGGAGGATGTATGGTGCATTATGTGGGTCCCTATTCAGGGTCAACTTATCTAGACTATGAGTCATTGGACTGACATTCAGTGATATATCGTAGAGTTATTCGGTGTCCCGACGATACCATGGTGTGGGATGTCCATCAGGTTATCACGATGTATCGATGATCCAGAGCTAGACCGAGTAGTGGTCTACATGATGGCCTTTTTCAGTGGAGTCTTACTCCCTGAAAAGACCGGTGCTTCATTTCCACTCAGACTCCTTGGAGTGATTCATGGTTTGGTAGAGGGAGAGACCTACTGCTGGGGTCAGTGTATTTTAGCGCATCTATACTAGGACCTTCACTTGATTACTTACTACCATCAGAATATGGTAGGACCAGCGTGCTTGCTGCAGATTTGGGCGTGGGACCACATTGCCATTGGTCACCCCTTAGGTGTTTTGAGAGTTCAGGCTCCCGAGGAGCCTTCTACGATGGGCTGGGTCCTAGCAGGGGACAATGTGTGGCCATACATGGGGGATGCATACCACTATCGGCATGAGTTAGATGAGCTACAAATATTTCCATGGTTTGGAGGCCCTACAGACACTTCTAGTGGCCCGAGGATGGTTTAGAGCTCGGCACTGCCACTGTAGAGCACTTTATCTTAGGTAGCCGTAGCTATATGCGAGAGCTATACAGGGTGGATCGGTGTCAGAGGCAGTTTGGCATTACCCAGGATGTTCCTGGGCTAGATAGATGGTATGCTCGCAGGGCCTAAGAGCATTTTGATATGGGTCCATAGATTGCTCGTGATAGAGCACTGGCTAGTTTTTGACAGGTGGTACCTACTATGTGGGTTCCACTGAGACATATTAGAGATCCGGTACTACGCCTGAGTATGGGCCATGGTATCACAGTGTGCTTCCACTTTCGTTTGACTATTTCCAGGGTGGCGTATAACACCAGCATGAGAGCCCCTCCAGTGGGGCCTCCTAGTGGTGATGAGGGTGGAGCTATTGGTGGTGCTGATAGTGATGATGACGATGATGATGATGATGGTGGTGGTGGTGGGCCTGAACTCACACCGGTATGTCAGGGGCAGGGGTCAGGGTTTAGCATTGCAACAGCCACAGGGATAGGGTCCCAGGCCTAGGCCGAGACAGGTTTTCAGGGTAGTTGATATAGAGTTTCCCCCAGTGGGCATTCCAGTGGGGATCTACACCCCTCTCCAGTAGGTACTTCCAGAGCAGGGCCCACCACCTGATGTTCTAGAGGGTAGTGGTGATGGACAGTTGGCTTCCCTTCAGCAATAATTACAGGTAATGATTGCTATGTAGTTATAGGTGGCTGGAGAGAGAGATGTAGCTAGGGCACAGGTACAGGGCCTTATAGCAGAGCGAGATCAGGCACATACTCAGGTGCACATTTTGACCAGTTGAGAGAGATCAGGCTAGAGCACAGGCCACCCAGGGCAGCGATAGTACTCTATGGTAGAGTCAGATTCGTGAGATGACTGCACAGGGGGCTCAGATATTGAGCCTTTTACACCAGTCTCAGACTCAGGTGCAGATGGTTGTCACCTCAGAGGGACCATGCACAGGCACAGTCACAGGGCTACCTTAGTCAGAGAGATCATGCACAAGCCCAGGTGCAAGCTATTACTGGATAGATAGAGATTGAGAGGCTGTTGCCTCTAGGTAGGCTCAAGCTGATATTGGCAGGGTGATAGGTGAGTGTGATGCTGCCCTACAGGCAGCCATCGCTTCTAGGGAGATGTTGATTTGATATGGGATGCTATGAGATCCAGGTGAGGCCCTATATTATAGGACTGCCTACTTCAGGGTAGTCTTGGTAGAGCAGCGAGTTGTTCCCTTTGATTAGTCAGATGTGAGCACGATAGGTTCTAGGTCACGGAGATCAGGTCATTCAGTCAGATCAGTTCGGTAGCCCATTGCAGAGCAGCCGGCTAGACAGCTAGCCATCCAGACAGCAGGGTGGTACCCCTGGTGCAGGTCCATCACAACCACCTCTCTTCCGTGCACTAGGTCATGGACCCAGGAGCCCCGGCGAGGGTGAGAGCTGTGGTTGAGCTCTTTACTTTTTCTTTTTGTACAGATGTATTGTATACATGCCTCTTATGAAGGATGATTTTGATGTAGAGCTGTATGTACTATTGTTTTGATGATGCCTCATGATGAAGGCTCGATTATTTTTTATGCATGCCCCCCCTTTAGATGGCATATTATATCGATGATGTATATTTTGAGCACTGACTTGGACAGTTATACATGTATTATATGGACATTTTGATATACTATACTGTGATTATGCTTTGCATGAGCATTGATGATGATGTATGATTTATTTTTCTTCTATGTATGTGACATACCTTAGATTTAGAAATGTGTATGTTTCATGCTTTCATATTGATGATGTATCTGTAGATAGCACCATATGTCTTTAGATTTATGAGATGTTTCTGAGTTTTTATTCTAGCACTTGGGATGATACTAGATGATATTGGTGTGGGGGGATATATTTGTGATTATGCGCAACCCCTCTTTCCCCCATTGATGATACGATATGTGATGATTAGCTTAGCATACATGCATGATGTAATACTTAGCATTTTTGTATATATATGATGTAGTGAATGATGTTAGAAATGTGATGAAATGATAGATGATAGATGTGATAACAAAAAACTGTGCAAAACATACACAAGCAAAAGTTAACAAAACTAAACAAATATACACATTCAAACAACACAATGAAATACAACTAAACAAACACATGCAAATGCTAACAAGAGATTAAAATGGTACTCTAATCTAAGCAAGTAAAATGAATTCTAATAGATGCACATAACAAATAAAGAATCCTACAACAATTTTTCACAAGTATGAGAGCTCCTAAATGAATGTAATGCAATACACAATTAAATCAAACAAGATTCAATATAAGGTAAGCAAATGATTCATTCAAAGAACAAACAACTCAACAGGCTAAGCACATCAAAACTATACAAACCAACAACTAAAAGCAATTAAAGCATTACCTTGTTTTTGGGACAACATTGATATATTTTCTAATGTTTTTGGGTTTATCTAAAAAGATAAGTTTTCACAGCTATGGTCTTCATTGTTGTCTAGGTTTCCCTAAGATAACGTTGTGAAACGAATGTAGCTTTATCCCTGAAAAGGGAAATTTTCCAGATGTTTAGGTTTTTGTGTACCTTTTTTCCAAATGTTTTTGTATTTTCCAAGGTCATGTTCTGAAAGCAATGCATAAGAACAAAGAAGCGTGGATGCCCCTAGCGTGATGTGGGAATATACAAAAGGCAGAATTCCATGCGTGTATGTATGAGAAGGTGACAATGGTGCAGGTATGCTCAACGTTGGATGGGAGTATACAAAGGTAATGTCCTTCATGCAGATATAAGAGAAAATAAACCAGATCATGGTACGACAAAGGTGGCTCTAGTAGGGTTCCTAGACTTAGCAAAGGAAGTCATATCCAAAAAGTGGTGACGATTACCCGTCCTGCCGTAAGAGTAACTTACGTCATCTAGTGAATCTTCCTTGAGCACCAAAAATTGGTTTTCACTCAAAGACCTACCCACTATGCCACAATTGCATGGTTTTCACATGAGGATGACCTGCTTTTTCTTTACTATTTTCCTCATTTTTCCATTTTTTTGCTTGTTTTTTCTTTGTTTTTCTAATTTTTAGTTCTTATCTAATATTCTCATCATGCCTAAGCATAGAACCACTTGAGGTGCATGGCATTTCATAGGTTCTGGAAGCTCTTCACCATCTGAATATGCAAGTTTGTAGGCCCTGATCCATATTTTGCAATCACTACATAAGGACCTAGCCAGTTAGCTTCAAACTTTCCTTTCTTTTCTCTATCTTTGACGGTGTTCTTCTAATTTTCTTTGAGAACTAGATCTCCTACATCAAATTCCCAATGAATGATGTGTTTGTTATACCCCCTGGACACTCTGTTCTGATAGACTTTTAGGTGATTGAAGCACTCTAATACGCTTTTCATCTAATAGTTCTAACTCTGCTAAGCGAGCAACTCTGTAGTCCTCATCTTTATCAAGATAGTCTCTGAGAGATATTCTCAGGGAGGGAAGCTCCACTTCCAAAGGTATGATGGCTTCAGTGCCATAGACAAGTGAATATGGGTTCACACCAGTAGGAGTGCGGATGGAGGTACGATAGGCCCAGAGGGCAGGATGTATCTGTAGATGCCAATTACGCCGGTTTTACTGACCATTTTCTCCATAATCCATACAAGGGTTTTATTAGTGGCTTATGCCTATCCATTACCTTGAGGGTAATAGGGGGTAGACCACTTGAGTTAGATATGGAAGCGTTGACATAAGGTTTTAACCATTTTGTTTTTGAAGGATTTACCATTATCAGTGACAATGGCTGAAGGGATCCCGTAATGGCATATGAGATGGTTCATGATGAATTTTGAAATCTACACACCGGTGACATAGGTAAGAGGGACAACCTCTACCCATTTGGTAAAGTATTCATGGCAATGATGATGTGAGTATGACCATCTGAAGAAGAAGGATGGAGCTTCCCTATGAGATCCAGGCCCCATTTAGAGAATGGCCAAGGCGTTGCAATAGGCTGTAAGGCTTGTGCTGGCACATGTATTAAGTTCCCATATTTTTGGCATAGTTCACACTTCTTTACAAAGTTGCAACAATCAGATTCCATGGTAGGCCAATAATAGCCTACCCTCAATAACTTCTTAGCTAAGACCATGCCGCTAGTATGTGCTCCACAAATACCACCATGTACTTCTTTAATGGCATGGATAGAATCAACAACATCCAAACAGCGAAGCAGATTCCCATCGTAGCCATGATGATAAAGGGTGCCTCCTAGGAGGGTATAATGGGCTATGCGGTGAATAAGGGATTTCTTTTCAGAATGGGTGATGTCTGGTGGAAGAGTGCCATCTTGTAGGTATTGAAAGATAGGGTCATACCAAGGGGATAAAGGACCAACAACTTCACATGCCAAACATGACTCTGGCATATCATATGTAGGCACTTGTAAATGCTCTACGAAGAAAGCATCTTACTTTCTTTAGGTGCTATGCATAAGAGAGACCCAATAGTAGCCATAACATCTGCGGATCTATTATGTGACCTTGGTTTTTACTCAAATATGACCTGTGTGAAATATTCTTTCAAGGTTTCAACCATCTTTTTATATGGAATAAGCTTCTCATCTTTAACCTTGTACTCATCATTAACCTGTTTTATGATAAGTTGAGAGTCCCCAATGACTCATAGTTGTCTAATGTTCCATGTAATAGCTAGCTTGAGGCCAATGATGAGTGCCTCATACTCTGCAATGTTATTTGTGCATGGGAATCCTAGTCGGAATGCTCGTGGTATGACATCACCAGTTGGAGTGATGAGGACCACTCCTGCTCCGGATCCATGGAAGGTGAAAGATCCATCAAAATGGACCTGCCATTCTACGGATTCTTCAATATACATCATAGATGCATCTGGTAAATCTAAGCACAAAGGTTCCATTCCTAGGAGAGGAGCTTCTACCAACTGATCAGCCAGTACCTGTCCTTTTAAAGACTTCTGATTCACAAACTCGATATCAAATTCACTCAGGAGAATGATCCAATTAGCCATTCGGCCTGTGAGGGCAGGTTTGGATAAAAGGTACTTGAGAGGGTCAACTTTGGATATGAGTTTGGTTTTATTGTTTAGGAGATAATGGTGAAGCTTTTGGAATGTGAAGACAACCGCTAAGCAGGCCTTTTCTATTTGGGGGTAATTCAACTCGTATGTGATCAAGGTGCGGCTGAGATAGTAAACTGCTCTCTCTTTATGGTCTAAGTTGTATTGGGAAAGTAATGCACCAATAGCAAACTGGGTAGCCAAAATGTATAAGAGGAGAGGTTCACCTGGGGTAGGTGGCATGAGTACAGGTGGGCTGGCCAAGTACTATTTGAGTAATGCAAAGGCCTTCTGACAGTCAAGTCCCCAATTGAATGTGACATCTTTCTTGAGAAAATGGGTAAAGGGGTGGCACTTATCCACAAGTTGTGAAATAAAGCGACGGATTTCCTGAATTTTCCCTTGTAGACTCCTTAGTTGCTTGAGAGTGGTAGGTGGTGGCATTTCTGTGATAGTCATAACCTTTGCAAGGTCCACTTCAATCCCTCTTTGTGAAACAATGAACCCTAGGAGTTTTCCTGATAAGACACCAAAGACACATTTCTTAGGGTTCAAGTGAACCTTATAGTCTCGTAGATGCTGAAAAATATGCCTCAATACTCCAGGGTGTTCTCTTTCTACTCTTGGATTTTGCTAGAATATCATCAACATAGTCTTCCATGATGTCACTTATCATATCATGGAATATAACTGTCATGGCCCGCTGATAAGTAGCCCCAGCATTCTTGAGCCCGAAAGGGCATGACTTTGTAGACAAAATGTTCCCCAAGGGGTGATGAATGTTGTTTTATGCTGATCTTCTTCTACAATTCGTATCTGGTTATAACCTGAAAAGCCATCCATTAAGGACAACATTTCATAACCAACTGTGGAATCAACTATCATGTCAATGTTAGGTAGGGGAAAATCATCTTTTGGACATGCTTTGTTAATGTCACAGAAATCAGTGCAGATTCTTATGCCAATAGGGTTTTTCTGTACTGGGACTATGTTAGAGATCCATTCTGAATAGTCAATAGGTTTAATAAAATCAACAAGCTAACAACTTTTCCAATTCTTCTTTGACAAGGAGCACCACCTTAGGATGCATCTTTCTCAACTTTTGCTTGATAGGTTTGGCATCTGGGTGCACAATGAGGTTGTGCATGACTAGCTCTGGGTCCAAACCAGGCATATCTGCATATGTCCATGTGAATATGTCCATGCATATTCTTTTAAGAGCTCTATAAAGATCTTTTGTTCCTGAGCTGAGAGTGAAGCTCCCAACTTTATTATTCTAGGCTGCTCCTCTGAGCCAATGTTGATGTTGATTGTTTCCTCAACAAGCATTTTAGAAGCATCTTCCATCCATGTAGGATCAGGGGGAAGAGTAAGATCGACCTCTTGTGGTAGTTCATGATCATCTTTAAATGGATAAATCACTTCATCTTTAGACTCTTCGTTCTGTTTGTCTATGAGTTTTATCAAAGAGTTTGTCACTGTGAGATTTTTGTTTATCCTTTTTGTCCAGGTTTCTCAAAAGTAGATGTACCTTTATTTACAGCCTTCTTATTCAACCATCCACACATCTCTGCTTCTTCCCCAAAGTAGGCACAGGTGTCTAGTTGAATCTTAAATCCTTTCTTGTGGTCTCCAGCCAGAATAAAATCCCTGAGTCCCATGAACTCTGCAAATGCCTCATCATTTTCAAATAAATCTAGGGGCATGTGAAGTTGTTGATCCCAATCTATAAGTTCAGGATATATAAGGGCTACTTGACATTTGTCTAAGGGGATGGATTCAGATAAGGTAAGGACCGACGAATTTGGGAATAGGTTCATGGAGGCAAGATCCTCGTAGAGGCTACATTGGGAATCTGCGTCACTATCAGAATGAGATGAAACGTCCTCACGTTCAGAAGAGGTGGCATCACTCTCAGAGGGTAGAGCATTATGAGGCCTTATTCCAAGGCCATGTTTATCTGACTTAAAATGAGGGATGGGAATAGGCTCTAACCGGCCTTGTGCATTAATGCCACATCCAAACCCACTATAGCCCATGACAAACATCATGCAGGGACCTTTGATGTACTGAGGTGCTTGATTGCATGAAGCCATGGTGCCTTCTGGCACTCTGCTGGTAGGATCTTCTAACATTTTCTCCTCAGATAGGAGACCACTATGGACAAATTTTTCCAATGGTTTAGGACATTGCTCGCGAGTGCTCTTGAACTGAAAATAAGGCTTACCCCTTGTCCTAGGAGATACTGATAAGTCTGATATCAACAGAGCTTGTTCAAGAGTGAATGGCTTATCTGGGCCATATTTTGCTGATGTTGCCTCCCATGAAGCAGAATGGGTTGACCAATGAAGGAAATTCTTGATTGTAAGGTGTGAGGGACTCTGAATCTACCCATTTTTTCATAGCTTCTATCTATAGGGGGATGACTACATCCACAGAAGGACACTCATAAGCTGCACGAGAAAAATTGTGCAATGCCCTACAATGTGTGAATGGTTCTGGGTCACCCAGAATGGTAACCACCTGACCTTCATGACATAACTTGATGCACTGATGGAAAGTTGATGGAATAGCTTGCATGGCATGGATCCATGGGCACCCCAGGAGCATGTTGTATGGAAGGTCCAAGTCAAGGACATGGAATGTTGTGTCATGACACATTGGGCCTACCTCCATGGGAACCACTATAGTCCCCACTGATTCTCTTTCTTCATTGTCATACTCCGTGATTGTGATAGTCTTAGCTCCCAGCTCTGTTTCTGAATGGCCTAGCTACTTAACCATCTTCAAAGTGTAAATATTTAGACCAGATCCACCATCTATAAGTACTCTCTTGATTTTGTCGATGGGTAACCACCACTTCGAGATACAAGGGTAAGTTATGTTCTGGGTTGTTATGCGGGATTGCAGTATGATCAAAAGTAATATGATCATTAGATCTAGGTGTGCAATCATGGCTTGAAGGTTTGTGGGATCTACATCTGTGGAAACCCCTGAATTTTGCAAAGTCTTGTACAATATGTTCTTATGGGCATTAGAGATTTTAAGGAGATCAAGAATAGATATCCTAGCAGGTGTTTTCTCTAACTGCTCTATTAAATTATACTGACCTTCCTGAGGGATAGGCACAGGATCTAGTATGACTAAGCGGGCACGTCTTATCCCTACTATGCAACTCTTTTCTAAAATCTGGATGGTGTTGATCTGTTCATTAGATGAGCTAATACATCCAATGAGGGAATCATAAGGACTATCATTTGTAGGGTAAACATAGGCAACAGTCCTATAGTCGTTGGAGGTTTTCCCTTGATCTGGTTTCCTTTTCTTTTTATCTGCATGGTTAGGAAAAGGTTCCTTGTAAATACCCATTTTTTCATTTGGGCCTTTCCCAGACTCAGGGGGAGAATCCATAGCGATCTTTCCTTCCTCGATGAGGTCTTGTATATAATGGCGCAGTCTTAAACACCTATCCATTTTGTGTCCTTTAACATGGTGGAAGTCACAATATTCATGATCTTTGAACCAAACTAGTTTTGGAGCATCCTCTGGGTATGGTACCATTGTAGTTGGATATTCCACCATTTTTGCATCATCCAATTGTTTTAGGATGGTAGATAAGGACTCCGTTAAGGATGTAAACATACGTTTTGTAGGTTCTTTGGGACGAGGTCCTTGCGAAAGCTTTAAAAGTGGGCCTGTCTGTACAACTTGGACTCTCTTGGAGTTTGTAATGCCGTCACCAACAACATGTTTATTTTTATTAAAGAATTTAGGTTTGTCTATGGATTTGGCTTCATGTTTGTTTTTAACTACAGACTTAAGCGTTCCTTTTGCAATGAGGGCTTTCTCAATTTGACTACCTTTCTCTATGACTTCTTCAAAGTTAGAGCCACAATGCATTTGTAAGTGAAAGGCTATTTCAGGGTTTAAGTTAGGAACAAATATGCTCACTAACTATTTTTTCTGGTAATGCACAAGGGAAAACGACTGGCTAACCCATGCCATTGTTGTAAAAATCCTGCAAATGTCTCATTGGGTTTTTGTTTTGTATTGCATAGATCGTTCATTGTGATGTCACTTTCCATATTATAGGAGTAATGCCTTACAAATTTCTCCGCTAATGTGGGCCACTTGGTAATGGAGCCTTTGGGTATGCTATAGAACCATTCCAATCCCACGGCTCCTAGGTTGCGAGGAAAAAGTCATATTAAGAAATTATCGCTATATACGACCTCTTGGCAAGCCATGTAAAAGTCATTTTATATGATCACGAGGATCACTTTTGCACTTATACTTATCAAACTTAGGAACAGTAAAGTGTTTTGGGAAAGGTTGTTGTAACATGTCCTTATCAAAGGGGTAAGGGCATAGTTCTTCATATGAATATTTCTTATTTTGGCCTACATTTCCCTATTGTAATGTAGTAAGCATATCTTTCATAGATTGTAACTCTTTCTGAATGAGTTTCTCCTTAGTAGGTGACATCGGTCTTTGTACCTGAGTCGCCTTAAAGGTATAGTCTGTGTGTGGATCAAATTGAAACTCGCTAAGTTTGTTTTTGTCTTTGTCTTTGTATATGTTTCTTTTTGAAGAGCCTAGGTTTGCTAGTTTTTGGCTCAACTTCAAGATCTATTTTTGGAGGATCTCCTCCTCAACCAGGGGGTCCTCTTCTTCATCAAATTTTTGAGGAGGGGAAGATTTACGCTCAATTTTCACTTTACGTGAAGCTTTATAGTGAGGTTTTCGTGATGGTTATCCTTCGATAGCGGCCTTATGCTGCCCCAAAGTGGAAGCGTATCCCACATCGAAAGGTTTATCTATGTCTAAGATGAATCTTTCATTCTCCTAAGTTAGGGTTAATGACCTTTTTTTCTTCTTCACGCACTCATGCGTAAGTTTAGCTCCTAATGCTAAGAATCTTACGAGTACTTGATCTTTATTATAATATAGGATTTCATCAAATCTATTTAAGTCTAACCTCTGTTGTTCTCCAAAAGAGTCTGAATCTTCTCCACTATGATCAATTAATGCCTCTGTATCTTTGACTTGAGAAAAGAGAGGTGCTAAATTGTTTGCCACTAAATGGGAAGGTTTCGAAAGGGTTTTCTCCTATGTCATGTTTGTTTGATTTAGTCACCATTTTTTATGATTTTAGGCATTACTAGTAGACATTTGTATGTAGCTAGCGTGACCCCTAGTGTGTCATCAAGGTGATGTTTGAACTATACCACAGTGTATCCTAGATGTAGTGTTATGCAATTGTCTTTATTAAGGAACACTCATATGCACACCTAAATGTAACGATCACCCAATTTGTTGTCACCAAGCCTAAGCCTTAAAAAAAGATAGTGATAGTACCGTACCAATATGTGGGTCCAGTTAGAATTCTTACAAGGCCTAAGTACTAACATGATGTTGATGCAGTCTCTTGAAAAGGTATATTTAAAAATAGTTTGAATGTCAATGAAAGCCAAGCCTTTTGAAAAATGGAAGTCACGACTAGATATAGTGTAATAATGTCATTGTGATACACTAACTGAGCAAGCAAGGTGTTAGTACCATGATAACCTTATTACGATATATATAAGGTGTTATCGACACTTTTCAAGAAGACTTAGATGGCATCGAAACTGAAACCAAGTGATAAGTATAACAAGGAGTTTCAAATCATGTGGGTAGTGTAATCGCGTAATAAAGGGACTTATACTGTCTTCTCATGAAAATGAGCACACAATGTAAGTACCAATATTGTGTGCCTAGGATGTGAACAAAACTATCAACTCAAGAAGAGAAAAACGATGAACCGAACTCACAGCGGATGAAGATGATCTTGAAATCAAGATGGAAGGACTTTTATTAAAGATACGAAAATCATACATGCGCACTGTAGACATTTAATAGCCCAGCCACAAACATGGATGGGCGTAAACAGACAAAAAAATTTGCAAGCATTAGCTCTGATAAAAACATGCGAGGTATGCACCTTTCTCACCTTGAAAACGTGGGTGGTGAGAATGTAAGGTTATAGATCAAAAAATATGAAAACAAACCAAGCACCACTTGGGTAGAGTTTCACCTCGTCTGAAGAAAAGAACAAAACTAAGCGAAAGTGGGATGTAGTTTAGTGTCGTGATGAAAGACACTTAGATAAAGCTCGTAAGGGTTCTTTGCCTTGTTCGAACAAACAAGGTTTAGATTCTAGATTAGTTATCACTTCATAATGGCTTGACACAAAAATTGACAAGTAAAGTGGGCTCCAAGATAGAATGGCCTCCTTAATAAGTTCTCTCAACTAGGTGCTATAAAGTTGTCTTAAGTGAGCGCGATTTACCAAAATAGTCCCTTGCCTATCTTGGGAATATCTCAGCTTTATTTTATCCCCTTTGATCACAAAGGGTAACTAGTGTGTCCACGTGTGCTCTTGATTTGAAAATAATCAAGTTATTACTGCCTGATCTCAGACCCTTGTAGGCTTAAATTATTTACCGACAATTTGCTCCTTTTAAGTAATCAATTTAAAATAAATGAAAGACATTAAAGACAATTTCACAAAGATTGATTATAGAGTTTGGCAAATGCCCATGTCTCTGGGTTCGTGGTCAAACTGTTCCACTAGTTAAAACTTGTAAGTTACAATAGTACTTTCACAAGAAAACTTAATGGAAACTATTAAGAACTTGTTTAGAAGAATATCTAGAACTTTGGATGACAATGGTGAAAGATATCACCTGACTTCCACCTTCCTGGTGTATTCGGAAAGCTCGATGGCTCCAACTCCACTTTTCGGAAAGCTCTGGTTCTCGATCTGGCCTTCTAGAGGCTAATACAATGCCCTATAGCTCTCTGGTTGACATTCCAAGATCCACAATAATTTACTATGGCGCTATGGGCTGACTAGGTAGTTTGAATAACTCCTAGCCACAATGATGCCTATTTAAATAAATAGGTCTTCACACAAATACAATTTCTCATCCTCCTCTTGGCTCAATATTCGCCTCCCGAGCTCTGGGAATGATCTTGTCTCTGTTGTGTGTGTGTCCCCACAATAAGCTTAACAAATAATAACCTTGGGGTCTCTATCCATTACAAAGGAACGGGTTCCCTATTTATACTAAAAAATAGGGCCCTTGAAAAAATTAAATATAATAATCTTAGGCTAATATTAGCCTAAACTTGTACCTTGAAATTTGGGATAAAAATTTCCGTTTGGGTGGATTACATTTTTAATGGGATTAAACCCCCAAATTACTCTCCTCCACCATTTTCCATGAATGGTAAGTGGATGTATATCCCACATTTTGTGGGTTGATATTGTTTAAGGCTTTATAAAGCCTTTTCCACACATGTGAAGTTGTCAAAAGACCACCTTAGGCTTAACCACCCCCCATCACTGTTTCATCCTCCATCCTTCCACGTGGAAACATAGCATGTTAGAGGTTAGGAGAGTTATGTGGCTAAGGTGGAATATTACGGTTTATACTAATGTATATGTTTTAACATATATATATATATATATATATATATATATATATATATATATATATATATACGTGGCATTTGGGAATAATGTGTAGTGGAATTACCAAGCAAACAAAAATTCGACCCATACCATGGCGTATCAAAAATAATTAACTCGGTCATCTTGTAGTCCACTTTTCGTCTCCCGATAGGCAAATCGAGTGAATTTGACGAGTGGTGGAAAGCCACGTAGTCACTTGTGCACCCACCACATCGGTGATAATACCATAGTCCACATGGCAATCAGGCTCCCCTTCGTAATAAAAGTTGAGCCTCTTGCTCTGACGCACTATTCCATTTCACGATGATTGTCAAAGACTGGTGGATAAAACCCCCTCAATTTTGCCAACGCATTTTTCCGCATGTCGCAGTGCGATTTTTCCAATATTGACCTAGTTTACCAGAGTTGAATTTGCCCATTGACCGAACTTTGACTGGACATAACTAGAGCTCCTGATGTCTATTTTTCACATTCTCACAGTCGTTGGAAAGCTCTCGAGATGATATTCTGCATTGACACCATTTAGGGGTGTTTAGGGAAATTTAAAAAAATGATCCCCTTGATCAACTCTCCCTAGGATCTTCATAACGGATAACCAATAACTCTAACTCACAAGGTGTACTAGTCAAGTGGGTAAGCAGAGTGCTTCCTGTTTCATCCAAGAGGTTACTCAACCATGGATTACTTTAGGGTTCCTGAAACCACCCCCATTGTTATAGCTTAAGGTGTTATGCCAAAGGAGTTATGTTCCAGTTGAGCAGATAGGGACGTACCCTTTTCCAAAACCTGCAATACAATGTTCTAAATATGGTGTGTTTTTTATCTTACTTAATTTTTAATGTGATTTTAAGAAGCACACCATTTGAAAATCTACAAGAAACATTTTGAATTAGAAGTTTTTTATTTTAGACGTCTTTCTTCTATAACCGTTGGGTCCTATAGAGAAAAAGTTTTATTCATTTTCCAGTTCATAGATTGGTGTCAAGAAAGAGAACTTTACACTTTGCTTTTAATTCCTAAGATTGCCAAAAGGTACATTAAGGAAGAGCATACGCAATGTGAACAAGGCCTACTAAAATCGCGTGAAAGTTTACTTTATCCTTCATAAAATAAGTGTTTTTAAACATTTGATACAAGCCTTTGTATAATTGTTTCTGATCTCCAAGATCATTTTTCAAGGCACGAGGAGAGATTATACGTACTTTTACAAAATTAGTTTTAAGCTCAAAATTGAAAACACTTAACTACGCAAACCGAAAGGCCAAAGAAAAACTCTATTTTTAACTTGTTAGTCCTAGAAATCTACAGAAAAGATCATAAAAAAAAGATTTTGCAGATTATAGAAAAAATTTCAATCTTTACACAGACACTTGCGCACCCAAACCAACACCAGTGCTCCATAACCGATGGGTACGTGCCCAACTCAATAGATATGCCTGCAGAAAAAAAATTAGTGAAACCTAGTATATTAAAACACAGACACTTGCAACCAGATAGGGATGTTTGCATATTAACATGGACACTTAGGTTTCGACATGTACGCGCCCAAGCTTAAAACAGATATTTTTCATATTTTTACACAGTCAAACCATTTTACGCATGTGCGGCCAGAGAGGCAGATACGTTGCCAACTCAATAGATACGCCTGCAGACAAAAAATAGTGAAACCTATTATATTAAAACACAGACACGTGCAACCTGACAGGGACACTTGCATATTAACATGGATGCTTAGGTATCGACACGTACGCGCCCAAGCATAAAACAAATAATTTTCAGATTTTTACACAGTCAAACCATTTTACGCATACGTGGCCATAGAGGAGGATATGCGGCCCAGATGACAGAGATGCATGCACGTCCCTGTAGAGATACAATTTTCCATATTTTCACACAGTCACGCCATTGACGTATACGCGGCCAGAGAAGCAGATACACGGCCCAGATGATGGAGACGCGTGCACGTCCCTGTAGAGGTAAAATTTACAAATGATAAGGACTGTCAGACAGGTACATGCTTATTCTGATGGAGACACTGGGGTTTCAACGTGTACACGCCCCTTGTTAACACATATGTGCACCATGTGAAAAACCTACAAGACTCGCGAATTTTCAAAATTTTAAGAGCAAACAGGTTAGTTGTTAGTCAAAGTGTCCTATTTCTATATCAAACCCACAAAATAGATGTAAATGAAGGTCATTTGTCTAGTGTTAGAAATAGAAATGAGGAAATAACAAGTGATTTGACCTAAAAACTTGAAAATGAACTTTGAAGAACTCAAAAGACCTCCATTAATTGAGGATGGAAATAAGTTTCCCACCGGGCGTGCCAAATGTGTTCAATGAAAAGTTGTAAAAGAAATGGATTTGGGGTAAGAATCTCTAAAGATACCCCAAAGGCTTTTAGCAAACTGATCAATGGACCATGTGATAAGAAATGAGAAAGGTTTTTTTCTTTGCATACATTAATTTGAAGTAAACAAGAAAACCAAGCAATTGAAGCTAACCTTTATTCTTGGCAAGCTTGAAATAATGAACCTAAGAGGATATAAGCATACTAATTATGTGTTAAAGAGGAAGAGGTATCCCCATTAATGACTTCAAAGCCAATGGATCTTTCCTTTTACTCCATATTGGTGTTATAAAATACAAAAGCAAATGCTACTAGCTCAATGGAAGAAAATGAAATATAATCTAAAGCCTAAATAAAATACTATAATCTATCCTAGGAAGAAGAGAGAATTCTTATAAATTAAGGGAGGGGGTCTAGCCCTATTTATAGTTTTCCATTTGGGAAAATGGGAGATTTAGGTGCATGTGGGACAAATGATAAAGTCCAAAAAACACTTTTAGCAAGTCAAAGTGAGTTTTGACTATGTTTATGGTAATTAACCTAGGTTAGACTAATTAATCTCGTTTAGAGAGTAATTGGGGTTTTAGGAAGGGTTTTTAAAAGGCTTCATCAATCCAACAAAGTGGATTGATATTCCAGGGAGATAAAAGAAGCAAAATAGAAAGGAATAAGAAGCTAATGTAGTCAAAATGAGGCTATTACTACCTGCATAAGTGGTTTATAGGAGGAAATATGACCAAAAATATGTCGTGAGAAGGGAGTTAGATAGGTCTAACTAGCAGTGTGCCGTCAGTTTGCAAAGGGAAGAATAGGGGGTGCGATATTAAGAATAATAATGCATTGATCAAACTACAAGTGTCTACATGATCAATTAAAATGCTTGATTTTACTAGTTTGTTAATATTTACCAGAATCACCAGTGATTCTTGTAATCGCCTGTGATTCCTATTATTTTTGTCTTTCTACCATTATTATTAGCACTCACTCAATCTTGTTTTATCTATAATTTCAAACCTATTTTCTTATAACATTCTAGCTAGAATGGATTGTTTTAGATGTCAATAGGTGTTCCGAACCTTGAGATTATTAACATTTGCTCTCTGCCAATAATTCTTCATCTCTTCTACTGGGAGAATTGTGACATTTTACATGATTAAACCCTGTGTGTTATTCATTCTGCCCCATTGGATCAGTTAGAAAACATCTTCAAGTTTACCTACGAGATCCACCAAGATGTGGAAGGATATTGGGATACATATTTTAAATATCAACACATCCACATTGAGCTTGCTTGGCTTGAGTATGAGGGAAAATAGTAGGATCCACATTTTGAGCTTGAGTTTGAGCCATAATCTTTCTTCCATCTATTATTTGCTTATCAACTATCATTTTTGTAATAAACTCATCATTTATCATTATATTATCGTGATTTGGTTATCATACGCCATATATCATTTACAAATCCACTTGATTATGTAAAAGGGAATTAACATCCTTGTGAGGAATTCCTTTGACTTTCGGGGTCTTGCCTTTTCCAGCAAATCTGACCTTATATATTACTAATAATATTTTATTTAGTGTCAATGATTTCTAGGTTTTCTTAGTAGGAGAAGAAATTATGCATACCTTCAACGGAGTTCAATGTCAAATATCATCTAGTCAACATCCACGGGTATCACTAAAGCCCTCATCTTCTGAGGTCCGTTTACTCGTACTTTCTTGCTTGGTTAAGAAAATTTGAAGAGATGGGAATAATTATGTACATCTTGGCATGCTCGGTGGGATAATGTTCCTTATTTCATTGTTAATTTCATAAAAAAAAAAGAATTTGTTTTTATTTTCTGGTTCTCTTTCTTGTAATCATTAGCGATTTAGTAAATCACCCATGATCGGTTGAATCGTTAGCAATTCAACCAATCAGCAATGATTTATCTGAGTGCTTTTGATTACCTTACAGTTTTCCTTCTAATCTCTATTTTTTGCTTTCTTCTTAGACTTGCATATTTCTATTTTTGATTAACTCATAGTTTTTTTAAAATAAAATCGAAAAATATTTTATTCATTCCTCAGAAATATTGTTTGCTTTGCTAACTTGGTTTTGTAGTTTTTTTTGTTTCTATTGGTTTTTTGTTTCTGTTTCTATTTACTCTTTCCTTGAAATCTAAAATTTGAAAAGAAAAGAAAGTCTTTCATACACTTAAGATATCATATTTTTCACATCTGGTTTTTTGTTCTGTAATCGCCAACGATTTGGGCAATCACTAGCGATTCCTTCAATCGCCAACGATTCCTCTAAATCCTTTTAATTACTAAATAGTTAACCTTCCTAACCCATTTGTTTTTGTTCTTTTGATTTTCTTTCTACTAACCTTTTTTTGTAGGTTGTTGTTGTCTGTAGCTATTTTTACTTGCTAGATTACTAGATTGTTTGTTGCACTAAGAATTAAAAATTACAATTTCTTTTAAAAAAAAGGAAGCATTTATTAGAGGTTAGTCTTACAACATGTTCTCTTGGATTTCAGTATTGAATTATTTGTCTTATTTTCTACTCATCAAACATAACATTTTTTTTTGGGTTTTAAAACAAACAACTACATTTTTCTTTGCTCACATAGTTTTAACTAGGGAAGGTGAATTGAATCAGTTGCATTCACTTTATTTTCCCCCACACACAACCAAACCATTTAAAACATCAAACATACATTTGCAATCAAACAATTCCCACCTAGGTGATAACTATTAGGATTTCATCACCCAATAGAGAAACGGACTTTGTGTTCCTGGCCAAGTATAAACACCTTGTCTATCGGTATATTGGCAAAGCACCTCGTCACCCTTATCATTGCGGGACTGTGAAGTGAGGGGGTAGGCCCCAATACCACGCCCGTATCGGAATTAGTAGTACAGAGTTGGGCCTCACGTACCTTTGGGTATATCAAGGACTCCACCCATAAACATACCTGAAACCCAGCCATAGCTTTCCATTTCTTAGGACCTTTGTTAGCTGATTTTACACATTTCACTTTTTAATAATTAAATCAAGAAAATAAAAAAAACTAATTTTTCTTGCTTTTCCTATTGTTTGTAATCAACCCACTTAGTTAATTTTTTAGGTGATTGTGTGTTTGTTCACTATGGTACTTACTAGACAGCAAGCCTGTAATCAAACTTCAGAAAACATGTCCACATCATTATATGAACCATTATCTACACCATCACCTACATCTTCAACAACGAAATATCCATTATCTATTTCATTGTCTACACCATTACCTTACCACATTCTCTACACCATTACAACAAAAAACCCATTCCATCAACCAATTACATCCACTCCTCTTATTTGCATGATCAATAAGCCTGGAATGAAATAGAGGAGAAATATAATGAAGAAATGTGACAACATCTCTTACATTCTTCATGTCAATTTCGTAGTCAAATTTTCCATGGATCTAAACAAGAAGAAACTAAACAACCATATTCTCCTAGCTCTCAATCAGAATCATTTAAACCTCCTTTCTTTGATAGAGGATGACCCTATTTTTGAAGAGATGTTAGATTCAAACCCTATTTCCCTTAAATGTCTTATCTTGCAGCTAGGGGGTGTCCAACTCCAACCATTTGTATCTCAAACCACACACTCCTCAACCTTCATCTAGTATCATTGCATAACTTATTGATTCAAACCAACAACCCATTATTCAACAAATATATTCATATATACCCATCTGGGGTTCAATCTTATTGAAAACATAAAATGTAGAGTCTTCATATTCACCTTATCAGTCAACCAGAAACATCTAGTGTCTGTGTCTTTTGTTCCTTGTACTTAGTCTCCATATGATTTCTTCTCAAGACACAACCGCCCAAAAACATACATCTTCACCTGAGCCTTCCACTGGTTCAACACCTCCTCAAAACAATACCAATGTTTCATTATCTACCCCTCCAACATCCTCAGTTACCCAAGACACCTCCAATGAGTTTTTTTTCCATTTCTACTGTCCATATCTCAACCAGTTAGCACTACCATTCAAAATATTACCATGTATATTCCTTGCATATATTCCCTTAATCAATACTAGTGTCATTTCCACTACTCATCTTATTTTAGTCCAATCCTCTATACCTCTTATCTCACAACATATTCCACAACCATCACAACCATTAATTTCCATACCACAATCTATTCCTATTCAAAACATTTTGCAAAAAGAACCATCTTCTGTTGCCTCTACAATTCATTTCCAACAACCACCCTCCTTATTCACAACCACTTTTACAACCACATATATCCCACATCCTTATCAATATATTCAACTGTCACAACTGTTAGTGTCCCTACCCACTTATAACATCCCCAGCAAAATATACCACTTCAACAAAACATTCCATACTCAACAAAATATTCCTCTAAGAATATCCCTCCTGAAAAACATCCCCATAAACATACCACTTACCAACAAACCATGTTCCATATCAACAAAATGTTCCCAACAAAATGTTTTGTCTCAACAAATTATTCCGTCCTAGTAAAACATTCTGCAATACAATATTCCCCCAACAAAACAGTAACAACAAAACATTCCTTATCAACAAAATATCCCTACTAACATTCCTCAGTAGAATGTCCACAACAAAACATTCCCTATTAGCAGAACATTCCTTGGCAACAACATTCCATACCATACAAAACATTCCTCGACAATATCAAGATATATCCACAACCTAGCCAGTTCTCATTTCAACCTGGCCCATCCTGCACAGAAACCAACCCAACTCGATCCTTCAAGCCCTCATGAACCACATATCCATTCTTGAGGCTTACTTCATCAAGACCCAAGAATGTGCTCTCTTATGATCAAATTTTTAATGAGCCCATTCATCCCTCAATAGCCATATAAAGCATATCCACCTCATTGGGAACTTCATAAAGTTTATCAAATTTTATAGAAAGGAAGATCCCCAACAACATATTCGTGCTTTTCATCATGCCTGTTATCTAATAGCCCATGACCAAGAGCTCATGTTGAGGACATTCCCCATGTCCCTTGTTGGTCATTGCCCTAGATTGGTATAATAACATCCCTTAGTATTCCATTTTCTCATTCACACAACTCACACAATTTTTCCTAGAGAATTTCTCCATAAACATAGCCCATAAAGTCACTATCAATGACTTTGTATGCCATTAAACAATTTGAGGATGAGTCCATTGTTGACTTTTGTTGCCCACTGGAGAGGTATAACTCAATCAACTAGTCCTTCCCATTACCCAGAAACTGAATTGATTGAAATTTTTTGTCGGTCATGTGCCAAACACATCTCATCAACATTACAAATTCAATATTTTCAAACATTTGATGAATCTTTCACCATGGCCTGCGTAAGTTGGAACTGTAAGCCTTAGAGGATGGTCGAGTTAAAATTCGTCCTAAGAAACCATGAACTGAATTTCCATCTAAGTCATCATCCAATCTCAACAAATATAAATCATCTGCTAACACTATAGTAGTTAAATCCACTCCTAAGGAAAGACCCACTACCGACTATTCCCGTCAACAACGTAGTTATACACCCATAGGAGAGACTTATAGTGCAATTCTTTGACAAATTTCTCGCTGCAAACATGATATCTCTCCCACCTATCTGACCTATCGATACATCCGTATCCAAACCCTCTTGGTATCGAGATAATGATTATTGTAAATACCATAGGGTTAAGGGACATGACATCGAAAGGTGTCACACGTTCTACAATGTCCTTCAAGACTTGATCGACAAGGGTGAACTCCACTTAGACAATCTAAATGCACCCCAAATCAAAATCTTGATATATTTAAACAACCCTTTCCAAATCACTCCCCCATCACTATAAATCAACCACAAATCAAATCATTACTAAAATTCATGCACTACACCAACACCTATTAATACCACATCACGTAAAATAACTGACCTATTTCTGAATCCATATCAGCACCTGTCTAAATCAAAATCTACTGAACCAACATCAACACTCAACAAACCTAAACCTACATCTACCAAACCTACATCAACATCCACTAAGTTCCTTCATCCTCCAGTCACATAATATTGAAACCATTCTCCCATCCTTGTCATGTACTACAATCCAACTCCACACCAATTACATCTTCTAGCATAACCACACCTACACCTATGTCATGCAATTTTCAAATATAACTATGATACCTCTTGAAACGTTTATGGCACAAACACCTCCGCCTAAGACAACCATGAGTTGTATTCATCCCCCATCTACAAAACCAATTACCCCTACATCAACCAATATGAAACCTATAAAATCTACAACTCACATTAGATCTCATTAACCACATCATTCAAACTCCTCTTCCTTCACCAACAACCTATTTCAACAACCACACCTAGCTCATCCAAAACCAATCAAAGGGACCTCATAAACAAGGTGTTGTTACAAGGTTTTGAAAAATACCTTCCTATGACCTTCCCTAAATCATAACCATTTTTGTGGCCCTCCCTTACAGCCTTTTCTTCCACCACTTCCTAGAAAGGTCATTTCCCTCACCCGTTACACAAAAATCACCAGGTACCTATCATGTCAATACGTCAAATCATATAACTACCAATCAACAATCCCCATTAGGCCCTCATCCTTCATCCCTCACAACATCTAAAACGACTCCTCAGTGATACATAACTAAACAAACCCCCAATTAAAGTATTACTTCCTTCCATGGAGGATAAGATATCAAAACTCCATCGCCATCCATGCATTTACACCTAAGGGGCAGTTATGCAACTATTTTAGAAGACTTCCTTCTAGCAATCAATTATAAACATTACCACCTCCCAAACCATCGGACCCACAAGGATGGAAACCCACATGGTATGACTTCAATGTCTCTTGTGATTATCATCGAACATGAGGTCATTCCATAGAGGACTATAAGGCTTTTCACTTAATAAGTCAAAATATTGGTAATCCACTCTTCCTTCCTTCTGAATCACATGCACACAAACATCATCATCATCATCACCATAAATCTAAAACCCATGTCTAAACCATATCTTCCCATCGGGTTGATTCCGTACATATTCCTACTCATTCACAAAACTACAACACAGATCCATATGAACCTAAGAAAGGTAAAACTTTTGTAGTTATACCTCCACCTCCAAGTTATCCAGCTTCACCATTAGATAAACCTAAAGTATCCATCTCTATAGCTCTCGAAGCACCTAGTCAAACAATGTCACCTAAATCCAAGGTTTCTATACCTCACCACACCACCTCAATCATCCACTTCAATATAGAAGGTTGTCATTAAACAGTTACATCAAGCTCCTGTCAAATGTCACTTTACGATATGGTGCAAACATCACCTTCTCATAAGCAAGCCATGATTGAATCCCTACAATCAATAATAATACCTTCAGATGACCCTTCATCTTTCAAAAATTTTGTAGGAGCCCTTAAAGCATTCGTCAACCATATCATTCAAGTCATCTGAAATTCCCGGTCGCTTAGGCCCAGAAGATCATGACTTACCACTTTTTATCACCACTCAAATTAATGATGTCCTCATCATGAAGGGTCATGATTGATGGACGCATAACCATCAACATTATATCATCCATCGATTTCAATCAACTTAAGCTATCCCCTTTGTTATTGGTCAAACTCCAGTTTTACTACGGTTCTTCAATGACACTATCGCACCCGACATTAGGTATCGTTATCCTACCACTTAAAGTTGGCACTAAAACCTTACATGAACTCTTCTACATCATAGAAGGAGAGTTCCAATATAACATCTATGTTAGGATGCCCCTGGATACACACTATGCAGTGTGTTCCCTCTACGCTTCATCGGATGTCTTAAATACGAACATGAAGGACAAACATTTATAGTCCTTAGAAAATCCAAATCTCCTTTGTGCCAATTGTTATATGACATATCACCCAAATGATGTCGTTGTTCCTAAATCCACAATTAGAATCATCTAATGAAGTATCTACTATCACATCCTTCCCCTTCATGCAAACGACCAAATGATTATTCCATTAGTGACATTGTATAATGCCTTACGCTAGGGGGATTACGACCTTCTCATGCTCAATTCCATCCTCTCACCCAAGATACTTATGGTTTCACCTTGACAAATAACCCATATATGAGCCTAATGTAGGAGACATTATGCCTTATGGTCCCACTTACCTTACAATAAAACCTTTTTTATCAGGGATAATGATCATCCTTAATCTTCATTCTATCAATCCACACCGTGCCATGCCTTTAACATTATACTTCAAATCCCTAGATAATCCATATTACACTTATCATGTACCTTCACTACTATGTGCATGGAAAGGTTTTTTCCTTGGCCATTACTTATGAACATGGAATACATGACTTGATTGTCCCAACACTCCCTTAAAACCTATGATAAATATGGCCTTGGTTTTGAGAAACTTGAATCTAACCCATCTAAACCGACTACATTTATGCATATCACTGAACTAGAACCATCGTCACCCACAGCCCCTTGAGCTCTCATGAAGATAGATGCATCCCCTGGAGATCTGATGGACATATATGCAACTCCTAAAGATCCTATGGACATAGATGACGTTGTATCCATCCCTCATAACTTTGTTTTAGTCAATATCATATCTTTAGGACTACTTAATTATCAATCTGATCACTCTGTCAAAACGTTACCAATTATTTATCTAGAAATGGTTGAAGAATATTTACCCACTATAGACATCCTTCAATGTCATGATGACCAAGAAATCCTTGCCAATATAGGAGTTGAGGATAGCTTCCTTCAAAAATACCTACCTTCTGATATGCCAACTCTCCTTAACGAATCCACCATTGACATAAACTTAGGAACCCCTTAGGATCCTCATATAGTTAAGGTTGGTCAATCACTCACTTCACAAGAACTAGATGATTTCACCTCATTCTTAGCAAAATATTATCAAGCCTTCACCTAGTCATATAGTGATATGCCTATAATTGATCCTAACATTGTTGTACACAACATTGTCACATATCCTGATGCTAAGCCCGTTAAAAAAAAATCCATAAAATACATCCTCACATAGATCTCCTTGTCAAAGAAGAGTTACAATGAATTTTATATGCTAATTTCATCATACCCATTGATTATCCACAATGGGTATTTAACGTCGTTCCCATAACTAAAGCCTCGGGTAAGTTACGCATCTACACACACTTCAGATATCATAATATTTCCTTTCCTAAAGATGATTTCCTTCTTCCAAACATAGATCAACTCGTTGACCTAATAGCCAACTATGAAATAATTTCCCTTATGGATGGATTTTTTGGTTATAATCAAATTCTTATTGCCACCGACAATCAACATAAAAAATCTTTCATCACTCCTCAGGGAACCTTCTGCTACCATGTTATTCCATTAGGTCTTAAAAATGCAGGAGCTACTTATCAATGTGTCATGACCTATATTTTTCATGACCTCATTCACAAAATAGTCAAATATTACATCGATGACCTTTTAGGAAAATACAAAGAACGCATAGATCATCTTGTCATCCTCGAATCAATCTTTAATCGTCTCATTCAATATTTCCTTCATCTCAATCCTATAAAGTGTTTTTTTTTCTGTCCTCACTAGAAAAAATTTAGGATTCATCATATCTATTCGAGGTATTGAAGTTGATCTAGTAAAGGTTAAAACCATCATTGAAATGCCTTTGCCATCTAATCTTACACAACTGCATAGCCTTCAAGGTAAATTGCAGTCCATCTGACATTTTATATCACAACTTTCGGATCATTTTCATCCATTTCATCATATCCTTCACAAATATGTAGAATTTCATTGGGATTATGAATGTCAGAAATCCTTCGATGAGATTAAACAATATCTTCTCTCACCACTTATTCTTACTCCACCTCGCGAGGGAGAGTCATTCTATCTATACATATATACTTCAAAACACGCTCTAGGAGCCATGCTTACTCATCATGATAGTCAGGGTTGTGAACAATCCATATATTATATCATTCGTAAACTCCATGAATATGAAACTCGTTACACCAAAGTTGAAAAAATGTGTTTTGCATGATATTTCACTACTTTAAATTACACCATTATCTTCTTAATCACAAAACTTATGTTTTCACTAGCTTCAATCCCATCAAAACCATGCACTCAACTATACCATAGCGATCATATAACTCAGTGTCTTATGCTTATGACTGAATTTGACCTCGAGTTTATATCAAAAAAATCCATTAAGGGCTAGGCTATTGCAGATTAGTTGACGCTCCCCTTCCTGAAAATAAACTTCCTCATGAATACTTTCCTGATAAATCCATTAGCAATGTCGATGACTATGAATTTATCCCTGTCAAAATGACTCTCTTCTTTGATGTTTCTAAATGTCAGCAAGGGGGAGGTGTCATTATTGTTATCATACCTTCTTGGGGTATTCCCATTCTATTATCATTCAAACTCTTTGAATGTACCAATAACATGGCAGAGTACGAAGATTTAATCATGAGCCTTATGACTGTAATTCTCCTGGGTGTTCACATTTTATAAATCTATGGAGACTCACAACTTGTCATTAGTCAAGTTAAAAGAGAATATCAATGTTAAAATGAAATTTTGCAAAAATATAAATCCAAACCATCCCAAAATATTCTAATAAATTTACAAATACAATGGCCTCCTCACCCGACCAAAACACAGAAGCTCGTCTTCTCCTGCTTTGTGACCCTGAACCCATATATCATGTTGTAAGCCTATCAACTCATATAGGTATCTAGACCAAGCATGGAAATCTAAGTATGGCCTCCACACTACATCCTCTACCTATAGTCCTGCTACTAAATATCTATAATATTCATCCCTCTTTGTCTTCCTCACATGGCCCATATCTTATCTCCATCTCATAAAATCGGGATGTCTCTCACTGATATTCCATGGCAATCCCAACGACCGAGCAATAGAGATATTCTCATACGCCTAACACTGTAATAAAAATCCAACATCAATTTGATGTAGGAGCATCATATTCAGTTAGATGATTTGGGCCTTAGAATTATATTTAAACATTATCATTTCATTGTAAGTGTCTTTCATTAATCTTGTATGTGTGGAAAATAGATGTAAGTGTTCAAGTTTAATATGTAAACCTTAAAGGTAATAGAGGGTAAATTAGCTTTTTTAGGACTAATCAAACCTATAAAGGCATGTTGTGAGTTTTCATGAGTTGGAAATTGTTGACAATGATATTGAAAGAGAAATTTGGAGATAAGTTCAACCTATTCTAAGTTTATTCAGGTGGTTGAGTACTCCTAGGAGCTAGGAAGCTCAGTTTAGTAGGCTAAGATAGTGAGGAGGAGAGAGTTATTCAAGAAATTGAATCATGGAAGATGATTCAAAGGAATGTAATGAAGGCCTGAAATGAATAATAAGAGAATATGTTGGTGTTATAGGTAATAGAGCTTCCGGTTTGTATGTTTCTTGTTGTCTTACATGAATTCTATTAAATCCTCTGTCCAGGCTGAGAGGTGAAAGCATAACATTCACCATGGGAGAGTTTATATATCTTTGTGAATGCATGGGGAGTTGAAGGAGGATAATAGAAGTGTCTTCAAAATTTTTTATCTTTTGAAACTTTGGAATCTATCATGTAGCTCTTCATTTGTGCTATCGGGCTAAAACTAGGGAAAGACATAATAGAAGTTCCAACCATACAATTCTAATGAATTTGGAGGAAAGCTCTATTTTGATGAGTTATAGGAGTATACAAAAACTCAAGTTATAATTCACACGTGTGGAGAATATATAGTCAAAAAGAAAGTCAGACCATGACAATGCACAGTTTGAATAAGAATTGAGTCGCATGAATGGTAAATACTTGGATTCAAGCCACTAAACCTTGTAGAAATCATCTTAGTGAAATTCCTAAGGTGGATACATGAGAATTGAGGTGATATTCTACTTGCAAATGTGTATTATCATGTTTACTAGGAAAAACATACCTAATTTGCATGATTGGTTACAAAACAAGTATAATTTGGTACAAAGTAACAGTACCTAAAATATTGGCATGAGAAAGAGATTAATAAAGGGTCATTAGAGCACTAATCTATTTGAAATTTTGTTTCAAAAAAAAGGTGATATTCATTAGCATTTATATGTCGGGGGGGCTATAAGGCCATGAGACCCAATGGAGAGAACTAGGATTTAATGCAAGCATATGACCAAAATAGTAGTTTGAACACCTTGTAATAAGGTATACAAGTGTCTTAGAACAGTTGATAGGGGTAAAGAAATTTGTATGTTGGTTTGAGCATCTAGATACAAAGAATCCCATCTAGATCCTTGTATGGATAGATAGGGTAAATGCATGTTTGAAGTACTTTGATAAAATAGAACATAGAATGATTGTGAAAGGTATGCAAAGATTATGTGAAGAGGGAAATGGAGACTATTGGAATAATGGAATAATAACCAAGAGTAAAGGTAAACCTATTTCACCCTTGTTTTCATATGTAATCCAAATCTAAATGTAAATATCTGTGTAGCAAGATGTGTCTAAAGATTTTGGAGAAAAGCAGATTGTTTTACGAAGCATACTAAGATGATCCTTAGTGCACGAGTAATGTGGGATAAGAAAGAAGGTAAGACCTCAATGTTTGAAGACACTTAGAGTGAAAATCACTATAATACCTACACCACAATCCCATAATGCTTGTGGGCCTTCCAGGCCCACAACTCTCTAAATGTTTTTGCCAGTAAAGTAGGCCCCCACTCAAATATTTTACGATATTCCACCATATTCACTACAACACCTATCATCATACATGGAAAATGACCACCTCCTGAATCTCGCAAAGAAAAACAAGAGATCTCCATCACCATCATGGTAATCCACGTACAACCATCTCTCCCAGGCTTATATACCTCCTGGTACTCAAATGCCCCTAATGAATATCTCATGTCTTGTGCCACATCACCATATAATCTCTACATCACATCTCCTCTCTCAACATCACTGATAATATAAACCACCTCTCCATGAATGGGCGGTCTCCTAATGTAATGAACATCCTCTAAGGTGATAGTTATCTCTCCTGTAGGTGGAAGGATTTGAAAAGTTAATATCATAATTGCATAAAGAAAATTCGAAATCTTACTCTTTATTCTTGCTCAATACATAGGAAGTATTACATCCATTTAAATAGGAGATGTTGTTCCTATATTTAAGGAGATATAATCTCCATAAATATCTCCACACATAACTCCTAAAACAACTCCATGCTATTATACGTGAGATTTTGTTTTCTCACAAAACTAATATTGTTAATGATTTGTTTACTCAACAACTCATAACAATATTTACTCACCCACTCATAATTACATTTACAATAATGTAATTAATTATTACAACACATATTATATTATCCTAGATAATATAATCACTTACATAATATTCTATGTTCACACTACAACATAGATATTCCTAACAGGATTCCACTGCTCTAACAATGCCAACATCAAACTACGACATATTTGGATCCATCTATAAGTCCTCATGCCACAAAAACCTACTACCTCAACATGCTCCTAGTTATCATCTAACATGTCTACCCTCACCTCATTTAAGATCAATGGTATACGATTCCAGATCATAAACTTTGCATCCACCTGAAAAATACAAATACATACAAAACAAACATTAGTATCATTCCAAAAATATCAAAATATCATCCACAACATATCAAAAATATTATTAACATCAACATCAACATCATCACGAAATATAATTAATATTAACATTAACTAAATATATACTAATATTAGCATCAATATTAATACATCCAACACCAATGACAAAATTGGAACCACAAATACCATACAAAATTGAAAAAATTCTTGAAAATCATATTATTATCATTAAAAATCCAAATTGTCCATATCACAGGTGAATCAATGACAATTCACATCAATCACTAGGGATTGCAAGAATTGCTAATGATTCCTATTATTCCAAATTAGGGCATCCATATGCCCCCCAAAACGACAAAAATCTCTAAAAACTATGGAAAACAACAAAACAACAAACAAAAAGAAAGTTAAAACCACCTACCTCATCCAAAGTAGGTTTCCTATGCCTACTCGATAATGCCATTGCATCCAAATCTTCCTTTATTCACTCAAAAACATGTTTTTAACATCAGATCACTCTGTAAATTCATTTTTTGCTTCGTAAAAATGAGCTCAAAACATTGAACTTGGCTATTTATAGCCCCAATTTTACCCCGACGCAATCACCGACAATTTCTCTAATCGTCGTCAACTTCTCCGCAATCGCTAGCAATTGGCCGAATTGCTAGCGATTCATCTCATTTTTGGAATTCATGCCCATTGTCATCAAATCATCACTTTTTTTGACAAATTGTTCCTTTCAAAGGACCCTAGTCCTTAAAACATTAAATATTAGATAAATGAAAACTACATCGGGATTCATCATATGTCTATGGGACACATGCCCTTTGCCCCCCATCACTTGAATTTCACATCTATTCACACTACCTTCATTGATCATATGTCTATAGTTATCGAGCCCTTTAGTTCCCTCTATCCTTTGATCCCATAGTAGCATATCCTATTTCAGTACCCCGTGACTAGGGAAACTTTTTGGAACGAAACACATGACAACCCTATATAATCACAAGTGTTTCCTACATTGCATTGCAGTCAAATCACCCATACAAGTGGAATCATTTTTTTATAGCACTTTGCCATTAAACCACTAGATAAAAAGGGGAAAATGTAGACACTGGGAATCAACACCCCTCATCTTTGTCCAAATCATAAAACATATCAGTATTTTATACCCTAAAGTTATACACTATATCCCTCACATTTTTTCCATAAATAAATATATCATCCCGTACTTATGCCCTTAATCACCTCCCATTATTATTTAATTAATTACTCAATTAATTAAGTATTTAATCATTTGATCACATTTAATTACATTATCTATCCTAAGTCTAAATATTCCACGATATTACAACTACCCTAATCCACCTCATCTGTTTCCAACTCCCTTATCTCGGCACACCTATTAAGATCACCTATACACCTATTAATTCATTTATACACTCATGAAAATCATCTATACATCTATCCAAATCATACCCAAATTAGTATGATCTAACCTATTCTATCACCCCCAAAAAAAACACAAACATGTCTCTTAACAACCCAACAAATTCATCCCTCAAATCCAAAACAAAAACCTCAATTTAGCAAATTGTTTCAACAATTTTCGTCATAAGGCTCAAACATACTAAAACTACTAGTGATTTGGATAATCTTTGGTGATTACTTAAGAGAATATTTCAGTCTCTCTTCAGGATGATCCACTTACATTCACGATTCCTAGCTTCATGTCCGATTTCATAGCATCATTTTCATACTAGAGTGTTCGAGATATTTGTCCACCAATAGTTTTAACACTTCTCAAGCACCTTAGAGTTGTTCCAGAGCCCTTATAGATCAACATCTCATCAGTTTGGTTGCAAGCTTCACCAACTTCCTACATCATCTATCATTAAGATCTGAGGCTTATCCTCATCTCTTTATCACAGTTCAAGTACTCTTATTCATTCATTTATTCATTTTATATCATCTTTAGGCCTTTGCAAGTCTTAAACACTAGATTGATCAATTAAAACAGTTAATTTTACTAGTATTTCAATATTTACCAAAATCGCCAGTGATTCCTGTTATTTCTGTCTTTCTACCATTATTATCAGCACTCACTCAATCTATTTTACCTATAATTTAAAACTTGTTTTCTTCTAATATTATGACTAGCACGGATTGTTTTAGATGGCAATAGGTGGTACAAACCATGAGATTACCAACATTCACTCTCTTCCAATAATTTTTCACCCCTTCTACTGGGAACAATATGACATTTTACACATTTGAACCCTGTGTGCTATTCATTGTGCCCCATTGGATCAGTTATAAAACATCTTCGAGTCTACCCATGAGATCCACCAGGATGTGGAAGGATATTGGGCTACATATTTTTAATATCGACGCATCCACATTGAGCTTTCTTGGCTTGAGTACAAGACCGAATAGTAGGATCCACATTTTAAGCTTGAGTTCAAGCCATAGTCTTTCTTTCATCCATTATTTGCTTATCAACTATCTTTTTGTAATAAACTCATCATTTTTCATTATATTATCATGATCTGGTTACATACATCATATATCATTTACAAATCCACTTGATTGTGTTAAATTGGATTGACATCCTTGTGAGGAAGTCCTTTGACTTCAAGGGACTAGCCTTTGCCAGGAAATCCACCTTATATATTATTGATCATATTGTGTTTCATGTTTTTGATTTGCAGGTTTTCTTGGCAGGAGAAGAACTTGTACTAACCTTCCACTAAGCGCAACGTCAAATATCATGAGTCAACATCCATGGGTATCACTAAAATATGTGTCTTCTAAGGTCAATTTACTCTTACTTTCTTGCTTGGTTAAAAAAATTTGAAGAGGTGGGAATAATTCTATATAATGGTATCGAGTAGACCGGGTGCAACGATAGTTGGTCAGAGTCTAGAGCATACCTGGAGATGACATGTGGTATGCATGTAAATCACATGGCACATTTGATTTCAGGCCACAGATTAGACAACAATGATCCCGAGATAACTTCATATAGGCCATCCCATAGCCATGGTTTGCACAACCATTGGTGGTAGACCCCAGGACCACGCCAAATTATGGACCTTTGTATGCAATAGTACTACCTCAACATATTATGATCCCATAAGTGGCGATAGAGGTAGGAATAACTGCAACAACATAGGGTTTACAAGGGTGGGATCTTAGAGATATAGCTAGATTAGGGTAGACTAAGGCCAAGGGAAGATTTATATGCCCAGGGCCAGGGTCCACAGGGACAAGAACAGGTACAGGTGCCACAACCACAAACAATACCATAGGGTCCTCCCCTATAAAAGCCTCCATAACCATAACCACATTCACACTCATAGACACAACCACAGCCATAACCACATCCATAAGTACAGATACAAGTGGTACAACATGTTGTAGTAAGGGTGTAGGAACAATAGGTGCTAGTGATACAGATTCCACACTCTTCACCTCGAGAAGTGAGTCCACACATAGCATTAGGTGGGGGTGATGGAGATGGATAGGGGTCACCATCACATATAGCAAAAATTGAGGAATGGGGAGCCCCCTAGGTCACCAAAGAGATCACCCTAGAGGCAGATTGATTAGGGTGCTAAGGATCAGGCTGCCTTGAGGCAACAGCTACATTAGGTGATAACAGAGAGGAAGCAACTGGTAGCCAAGAGGTCACAGTGGGTAAATGTCAGGAGACATTTATATGTAGATATGGTTAGTTTGAGAACATAATGTGATGTGATCTAGTAGATAGCCCTAGCAGTAGGTGCCCAGGATTTAATATATGATTTTACCTCAGCTAAAGGGGAGTTTGATTACTACAGATATTTATACTATGGGGTAGTTCCAGATGGACAGAGAGATATACCTTATAGCCGATGACCGACAGTCTCTCAAGATCCCAATCACACAGGCCATCTAGGTTTGCCAAGTCAATGTAGATGTCGTCACCACAACTGGGGTCTTCAACACATTAGGTGTCACTACCACAAGGATCAGCAAAATAGATGCCTCCACCTAGTTCTAGGCTAAACAATCTTGGTGTGGGTGAGAGTCATGGTTGAATCTCTACATTGTATTTGTGTATTATTATTTTTTATTTATGCCTCATGATGAAGGCACAATTTTGATTGGATGTATATGTATTATTTTTTATTATGCATTGAGATGAAGGCACCTTTTTTTATCTATGCCCATGATGGCATGTATTGTATTTGATGTATATCGAGACCCATTTTTTGTATGGACATTGATATTTATATAGATATATGATGCTGATAGACTTGTCTATTTATCACATTTTATGAGATAACATGTTTAGCCCATGTTTTTATTATGGTATATGATGAGGGGGGGGATAAAGATAATTCCTCTCTCCCCATTGATGATATTATATGATGTTAGCTTAGCATACATGTAGGTTTTTAGTTTCATGATGATGTAGCTTAACATTTTATTTATATGTGATGATAGATGATATGGATGATGAAATGACAATAAAATTGCACAAGTAATGAATTACAAGCACAATGAACACTTAATCAAATCTACTATATACACATTAAGTAACAACACAACAGAACTATGTACAAGCATGAAAGATAAAAGGAATATAATGAACTTCATAACATATTAAAATAAGATGTAATCTAAGCAAGAAAAGAAAACAACTTAATCTATGAGAGCATACAAGAAAAATAACCCAACAAAACTCTGTACAAAAAAACAACTAAAAAACAAACACTACTTTGTTTTGTGGGACATTTTGAAATGCTTTTTTGTTGTTTTGGTGTTTTTCTTAGACAATTACATATTGTTTTTCAAGTTTTTTATAGGATGTTTTCGAATGTTTTGATATTTTTGACTAAACATTTTTCAATGTTTTTGAATTTTTTTGAAAAGTTATATGAATGTTTTTAGGATTTTCTAAAAGTTTTATGAAACTATGTGCAAGAAAATGAGGAAAACGTGGATGTCCCTAGTGCTAGATGGGAATATACAAAGGAAAAAATCACGTGTATGGGCAAGATAGTGAAGATGAGAAGTTTCCCCCAATGTTAGGTGGGAGTGTACAAAGGCAAGCTCTTCGCAACATGAGTAGGATCAGCCGAATCAAGGCCACGAAGGATAGATTAAGAAGGATCCCATCACACAAGGGAAATTGGACTTTAGGATAAAGTCACTATACTTCTATGTATGAGATGCTTAAGAACAACAGACCCTCGGATACCGCCAAAATTGGTTTTCATCAAAGGACTTGTTCAATGTGCCACAATTGTGTGGTTTTCACACTTGGACAGATTGATTTCTCTTTATTTTTTGTTTCTTTTTATGATTTTAATAATTTTTTGATGTCTTGATATTATGAAGGTCTCACATGCTCAAGTGTAAAACTTATTGAGGTGCATGACATTAACAGAATCTCATATCTCGTCACCATCAAAATCATCAAATTTATAAGCTCCTGCACCAAACTTAGTAGCCACAACATATGGTCTTAACAAATTACGGTCAAACTTGCCCTTTATTTTCTCAATATTTAGTGGTATTGAACTGATTCTCCTTTAAAACAAGGTCTCTTACCTCAAACTGATGAGATATGATTCTTTTGTTACAACATCAACATACTCAATTTTGATACACTTTTAGGAGATCCAGTGCATGAAGGCATTTTTTGTTCAACAATTCTAGTTTCATTAGTCTAGAAACTCTATAGTCCTCTTTGTCTAGATAGTCTTGCAAAGATATACACAAAGAAGGGATCTCAATCTCAAGGGGTAGGATGGATTCCATGTCAAACACTAGGGAATATGGAGTAGCACCAGTAGAGGTGTGGATGGAGGCTTGATAGGCCAAAAGGGAAAGATGAATCTATAAATGCTAATTACGACTTGTCTTGTTAACCAAATTCTCAATAATATGAACAAGAGTTTTATTTGAGGCCTCAGCCTGTCCATTACCTTGAGGGTAATATGGGGTTTGTTGGTGTGAGTTATTATATGTGTCCTCCTCTCATATTGGAGGGTCATCTCACATGGGTTAGGTTTAGGGTTTGCTATTGAGTCATGCACTAGGGTTACTCAACACCCTATATGTACCTTTTCACTATTCATTTATGAGCATGCCAAGACACTCCACTGTCTTTCCGCTATGTGCAAGCTTTGTTTCTATTGAGCAAGTTATTCCATTACTGATCGATTCTTCCTTGCGATTACGCTGGAGCTATCATGATTCTGTTGGAGTGCAACTACTTTGTGGTGCATCGTTACCAATTCGATTCTTGCAAACTCTTTTCATGGTATCAAATCTGAGATTGGGTAAATGTTCACTCATTATTTATTTAGTTGCGATTACTCTTTCATGGTGTCATTCTCTTACTTCTCATGTAAGTATTTTCGATCGTTATATTTTGGTTTTTCCCTTGCTAACGTTATTAATAGTTGTGCTTGGAAAGTTTTCATTTTTTTGCTGTCTTTTGTGCGTATGCAAGAATCTCCTTGAAGCTATCAGGGGTTTCATAGCTACATTTAGCTAGGTGTGGATAAATTTAGTAGATCAGAGAAAATAGAGGTTCATTTTTCTGGTTTTCTAACTTTTTTATTAAACCCAAAATATTTTTTAGATCTCTGTGTATTTTTTGGCTCTTTATCTTCATGGTGTTTTGCAGAATACAGGTTTTTCTATGGCTTGGAGTTCATTTGAAAGGTTTTACCACCTCCCCAAGCTCGTGCTATTCCCTGTCTGAGTCCTTTCGTGGTCAGCAAGCTCTTGTTTTTTGGTCTGTGAGCTCATGTTTGTTGTGTTGTTCATTGTTATACCTCGGCCTCTGCTAGCATCGTTTTGAGCTCCTTGTGGCCATATCTCCCACCACGACCTCTTCTCAGCCCTCTGCATCCTTGGCTCAGCTTCCTCCCACATCTGTCATGACCTACTCTATCCATCTCTCCCGCCACAACCTCTACTCGGCCCCTCTACATCCTCGGCTTAGCTCCCTCTCACGTGCACCAAACCTGTCCCGTCGTGTTGCAATTTTAGCTTGCACCTCTCCAATGGCTCGCCCACGTCTTCTCCAACGGCCCTCCTGCGTATTGTTCAACAGGATACCTTCCCACATCCCACGCCAAGCCTCCTGTTTTCCTTGGGTATGATTGGTAAGTTTACTTTAAAGTTTTTTGGTAAGTTTTAAAAAAAAACAAGTTCTTTGGTAAGTTTTTTTAATACTTTCTAAAAATTTTTCAAACTCAAAGCTTTAAATTGTTTTTTTCAAAAAATAAATCCTTCATAGTTAGCCCCTTTATAAATAATAGGCCTCTTTCCTTTTTTTTAATAAAACTCCCTGTTAGTTTTCAGTGGGTTTTGCTTTTTTAAATTCAAATTCGTTTTATCTAATTTAATTTTGCTTTCTTTTAAAACAGAATTTTTTTGTAATTAAGTTTTTTTAAATTAAATCTTAATTAGTTTTTAGTTGAAATTAATTAGATTTAATTTGAATTAAATATAGTATTATTACTTTCAATTTTCCTTCCTCACGATTAAATAAGATATTAATTATCGGCATCTCAATTAACGTTTTTATCATTTTTTTAACTCCACTTGCTCTCAAATTTTAGCTAGATTGAATGTTTCCAAACGGTAAATTTTAACGTTATTGTCGATTTTTTTTACTAATCGTGCGCTCAAGTGTGCAGTGTCACTTTGACCTTCTTTTCCCTTCCGGGCATTTTTTGGCATTCTGAACACCTCTGAACTCCTTTGAGTTCATTTAAAATCATTTTTTACCCTTATTATTGGTTACGACTAGTGAGTGTGACCACCACAATCTGCAGCAAGGGGGTTTTCATCTACGACGTGAGATGATTTTTCTCACAACCAGGATTGGCTTTCACCTCCTTGTTTTTTTCTTGTGCTTGTTTATAGTGTGCTACTTGTTGCGCTCCATGAACACTGTTGTGGTCTCCTCTCTTGCGTGTTATTATGCTAATTACAAATCGAATTACCAAGTGTTTCAAATCGTAGGCACGGACCTGATTGTAATCAACGTACTAAACTATAAAGTGTCAAAAGCAGGGGGTTGTTATTGTCCTGGGTGGTTGTGTTTCTTTTCTGCATTTCTTATTTCTCTCTTCACTATGGATGCACTTTCAATTCCTTTTCTTACGTCGTTCAACTTTTTTGAATGGAGATCAAAAATAATAATGAAACTAAGGGGTAAAGGGTTATTCTGCATCACCATGGGAACTGAGATTGAACTAGACAACGAACTTGAAAAATCTAAGTGGTTAAACCGTAGTGATGAAGCTTTAGGTCTCCTTTGCATGTATGTTTCTCTTGACTTGCTCTTCCACATTGAGGCATCCGAAACACCTAAATCTGTGTGGAAAATGATGGATGCGATGTTTGGACAACTAGATGACATGAGATCACATGAGTTGGAAAACAAACTACTAGGGTTAAATCCTAGTGAATTTGAAAACCTACAAGCTTTCTTCTCAAAATTTGTCCACATTAGATTGTTGTTAAAAGGATGTCAAGTAGAGAATAAAGATTCTCAACTAATCTTATCGATTCTCTCTATGCTAGGTCTTGAATATTTTGTCTTCGTGTCAACTTTCTATACTACAAAAGCTTCTTTGGGCGATACTTGGACTATGCCCTTCTTTGACTACTTTTCGTCCCAACTCATTCAAGAACAGGACAAACTCATTCAAATGGGGTCTCTCAAGTCCAAGTCACATGCCCTTGTAGCAAGTACTAGCAAGGGAAAGAAGACTAAAAAGAAGAAAGAAACAAAGGATCAACCTAAGAAAGAAACCAAGACCAAACCTAAAAATGACACAAACACTTCAAATTTTCAGCCTAAGGCACAGAAAAGCAAGTTTTTGTGTTCCTATTGCAATAAGTCTGGTCATGATGAGTAACATTGTTTTCAGAAATAGATTGATCACTTATCTCATTTACTTGAGAAGAATAAAATAAGTGTTCCTGAATCCATAAAACAAAGTGCTCTGAAGGCCGAGTCTTCTGCTGCAAAAGGTGCTAAAAATGAAAAGAATAAAGGAAAGGCCCTTGTAGCTAGAGTTTCTCCTTCATCGATGTGGATTATAGATTCCGGTGCCTCGCACCACATGGGTTCCTCACATGTTGAGTTTTCCAACATCGAACCTTGTGGAATGTCCCAAATCACGATGGGTAATGACACGACAGTGTCGGTTTCCGGTAGTGGATCGATAGAGATGGATGGGGGAACATTTAACCAAGTGTTGAGTGTTCCTGATCTCTCTACCAATCTCCTATCAGTTTACCAAATTACTCACCTTGGTGAAGGAATGCGAGTGGAATTTGGTCCTAACTCAGTGATTATTCGTGAGCTTAACAATGACACTACAGTGGCTGAGGGAAAGGATGATCACCATTCACAATTATATACCTTTTCCCACTTTACTTCTAATTCTACGCCCACTACCTTGCTCACTCATGCAAATGAGGTTAGTAAGCTATGGCATGAGTGTTTCGGACATCTAAATTATCACTACCTTGAACAATTGAGCCAAAACGAAATGGTTAATGGGTTGCCTCGCGTAAAGTTTTATAAGGGTCTTTGTGAGGGTTGTACCCTTGGAAAGCATCCTGAAAAGAACTTTGAAAAAGGAAAATCCTGGAGAGCCACTCATCCTTTAGATCTTGTTCACAGTGATGTTTCTAGTCCATTTCCTTCTCCTTCATTTACTAGAGCTCTTTATGTGCTAACCTTCATTGATGACTATTCATGATATAATTGGGTATATTTTCTTAAGCTTAAGTCTGAAGTCTATGAAAATTTTCAGGACTTTAAGGTTCTTGCTGATAAACAAGCAGAACGGTCTATCAAGGTTCTTTGAACCGACAATGGAGGTGAATATGTAAACAAAAAGTTCATGGGATTTCTATACTTATGAAGGGAATCTCTTTGTAGCATATAGTTTCTTATAGCCCTTCACAGAATGGAGTCGCAGAAAGAAAGAACCATACTCTTAAGGAGATGGCCACTTGTATGATTCACTCAAAGTCTCTTCCTCTGCAGTATTGGGCTGAAGTAGTGAATTGTGCAAATTACATTCAGAACCGTGTTCCACACAAGGCATTAAGAGGGATGACACCCTTTGAAGCCTAGTTTGGACGTAAGCCTGATGTTGAGCACTTTCAAGTCTCCGGATCCAAGGCTATGGCTCGGATTCCCAAGAAGAAACGTAAAGCCTTGGAACCACAATCCAAACCTTGTATCTTTATAGGGTATCCTAATGGCGTGAAGGGATATCATTTGATGAATCCTACTTCTCATGAGTTGTATATTGAGATAAGTGTTAAGTTTGATGAGTCTTCTTTGACTTCTACTTCTCCACCTATTGAGGTTCTTCAGCTCACTGAATCAGATTCTGAATCATCAGATGATGATACTGTTGAGTGTGCTCCTCTTCTAGATCCTCCCAACCATCAGAGCTCTGAGTCTTCTGATTCTGACAGTAGTGATGACGAGGACTATGTCCTTTCTCACTCAAGTGAAGAATCTTCTGACTTTGAGCCTGATCCTCCTGGTCCTCTTTGGGCTAGGAAAACTTTGCAAAGTGCTAGAGATTTAGTTGGAGATACTTTGGATATGATACGTACTCACTAAGATTTCATTAGACCCCACTCTTTTTTCACCTCTGCTTCTGATCCACAATCTTTCTGGGAAGCTTCTAGTATTCTTGAGTGGGATTCTACCATGGATGAGGAGTATTCCTCTCTCATGAAGAACGATACTTAGGATCTCACCCCTCTTCCGAAAGGAAGAAAAATTGTTCGATGTAAGTGGGTGTTCCAAATAAAGTATGGAGTAGATGGAGATGTCGAAAAGTTTAAAGTGCGATTAGTAGCTAAGTGTTTCTCCCAAATAGCTGGGGTTGATTATACTGAAACCTTTACTCTGGTTGCGAAGATGACTTCTATTCAACTGACCTTAGCCATTGTCGCAGCGAACAGATGGAAAGTCCATCAAATGGACATCAATAGTCCCTTCCTTCAAGGTGACCTAAAGGAAGAGATCTATATGGAACAACCTTTGGGTTATGTCTAAGATCCCTCCCTCATTTGTAAGTTAAATAATTCTCTTTATGGCCTTAAACAAGCCCCTTGAGCTTGGTATGCCAAGATGGACTTCTTTTTACTTACATCAGGGTTTACTAGGTGTCACTCTGATCCAAATGTTTATATTCTACGGCAAGATGACTCCATACTCATTCTTATTCTCTATGTTGATGACTTGTTGATCACATGCAACTCTTCCTCTATTATTGATTCTATGAAGATCACCTTGGCCAATAGGTTTTCCTTGACTGACTTAGGTCTGCTTCATTACTTCCTTGGGATCCAGATTTCATAATCTAACTCGAGAATTTTGATTTCGCAACCTAAGTATGCTCTTGATTTTCTAGCTTGTTTTCATATGTCCGATTGCAAGTCTTCACCTACTCCTTTTCTCTCCGGGGTTAAGTTGGTTTCATATTGCTCTACTCCCTTGGTTGATGGTACTCTTTATGGACAGTTGGTGGGGAGCTTGATTTACTTGACTCACACTCGACCAGATTTATCGTATGCTATTGGGATTGTGTCCAGATTCATGCAAGGGCCACATGAGATGAATTGGAAAGTAGCTAAATGGATCCTTCATTATGTTTGTGGCACTTATATTGATGGCATTCACTATCATGGAGGGGTAGATATCGACTTAATTGGGTTCACAGCTACTGATTGGGCCTGTGACTTAGATCATCGAAAATCTACTTCTGGCTATAATTTCTCTCTTGGTTCAGGACCTATTAGTTGGTCTAACAAGAAGCAGAATGCAATTGCAATATCATCTACAGAGGTAGAACACAGAGGAGCAGTTAACGCTGCCACAGAAGCTATTTGGCTACAGGGTATTCTAACAGAGTTTGGCTTCCACTTTCGACGGCCTACCATTATCTACTGTGATAACACGAGCACTATCTCCATTTGTAGAAATCTAGTTTAGCATCAATGGATGAAGCACATCGAGATCCATATGCACTTCATACAGGAGCTTATTCATGATGGTATCATCGACATTTAGTACATTCAGACAGCTGATCAGATTGCAGATTTATTTACAAGCCCTTCACTAAGATGAAGTTTCTTCACTTACGGTCTCTTCTTGGGGTAAGGTCTTCTGCAGCTACTCATCTTCTTTGGGCTATGTAGTCCTTGTTTTCTTTTTCTTCTAGGAAGATTGTATTTGTATATGGGCACCTTATCAGGCCTTACCGGGCCCCATTGACACATCTTTCTTAGTTGTTTAGGAGTTTCTTCTCTTTCTATCTAACTCATCATAGCCACTACCCCAGCTTCAATGAAGGGGGGGTATTGGTGTGAGTTATCCTATGTGTCCTCCTCTCATATTAGAGGATCATCTCACATGGGTTAGGTTTATGGTTAGGTTTAGGGTTTGCTATTGAGTCATGCACTAGGGTTAGTCAGCACCCTATATGTACCTTTTCACTATTCATTTATGAGCATGCCAAGACACTCCACTATCTTTCCTCTATGTGCAAGCTTTGTTTTTGTTGAGAAAGTTCTTCCATTACTGATCGATTCTTCCTTGTGATTATGCTAGAGCTATCACGATTCCGTTGGAGTGCAACTACTTCGCAGTGCATCATTTCTGATTCAATTCTCGCAAAATCTTTTCAGGGTTAAGTATTTGAGTTAGATTTGAAACTAGTTAGATAATGCCTTCACTATTTTATTCTTGAATGACTTACCAATATTAGCTACAATGGAAGAGGGGATACTGTAACGGAAAAATGAGGTGGTGCATAATGAACTTGGCAATTTGCGCACTAGTAACATAGCTAAGAGGGATAGGCTCTACCGATTTTGTGAAATACTCAGTGGAAACAATAATGAACATGTGGAAATCAGATGAAGTAGGGGTAATTTTTCCAATAAGATCGAGTCCCCACTTTGAGAAAGGCCACAGAGTTTTGATTGGTTGCAAAGACAATGTTGGGGCATTTATCAAGTTGTTATACCTTTGGCACTGTAAGCATTTCTAAATAGAATGACAATAATCAGTTTCCATGGTAGGCCAATGATATTCTACTATTAACAATTTTTTATCCAGAACCATACCACTTTTATGGGCCCCAAAGATTCCTTTGTGCACCTCTTTGATAGCTACAATAAGAATCTTATGAATTAAGACAACACAATATATTCCCACCATATCCTATATAATAGAGTATGCCCCTAAGCAAAGTATAATGGGCTATACATTGGATAAGGTTTCTTTTTTCATATCAGGAAATGTTAGTAGGGAAGGTTCCATCATGGAGGTAATTATATATGTCATTATATCAGAGGGATAAGGGACCAACAATGTCACATACCAAATAAGACTCTGGCATGTCATATACTGGTGTCATTAAATCTTCCATGAATAACGGCATGTCATTATTCCTAGGTGGAATGCACAACAAAGAACCAATTGTGTTCATAGCATCCACTACATGCTTCTGCCCTCTAGGTATCTCTTGGAATGTAATCTGTACAAAGAAATCCTTTAATGTATCAACCAATTTCTTATAACGAATGATATTTTCATCCTTAAATTTGTACTCGTCAGTTACCTGTTTGATGATCAACATAGAATCACGTATTACATTGACCTATCGAATATCCCATCTAATAGCTATTGTGAGTCCTGAAATGAGGGCTTCATATTACACTATGTTTTTTATACATGGGAACCTGAGTCTAGATGTTTGAGGGATCAAAAATCCTGAAGGAGTGATAAGCACAACTCCTGCACCTGAACTGTGAAAAGTAAAGGATCCATCAAATTATAGTTTCCATTTGATAGATTATTCAATAGACATCATACTACCATTTGGAAGCTCCAAATTCAAAGGGTCAGTGCCTGGAAAAGGGGATTCAACTAGTTGATCTGCAAGTACTTGTCCTTTAACTACCTTTTGGTTGACATATTCAATATCAAACTCGCTAAGAAGGATGATCTAATCATCTATCCTCCTAGTAAGTGCAGGTTTTGATAGTAGGTACTTCAATGGGTGATTTTTAGATATGATCTTGGTCTTATTATTTAACAAGTAATGACGAAGTTTTTGAAATGTAAAAACAATGACCAAAGAAGCTTTTTCAATTTGTGGGTAATTCATCCCATAATAAATTAAGGTACAACTTAGATAGTAGACATATTTCTCTTTCTCATTCATATCATATTGAGCTAAGAGTGCACTAATGGAAAATTGGGTAGCCGATATATATAACAAAATTGGTTCACCTAAGGTAGGTGGTATGAGAATGTGGGGTTCAGATAGGTACTATTTGAGAAAATAAAACACTTTCTGTTGTTCTGGGCCCGAATTGAAATTGACATCTTTCTTAATCATATGTGTAAAAGAATAACACTTATCATCCATATGAGAGATAAACCAACATACAACTTGGATCTTTCCTTGTAAGCTCCACAGTTTCTTGATATTTTTAGGAGGTGGTATTTTTGTGATTGTTGTAACCTTTTCTGGGTCCAAATCAATTCCTCTTCTTGACACTATAAATCCTAGCAATTTTCCTGATAACACCCCAAAGACACACTTCTTTGGGTTTAGCCTAACTTTGTAATCTTTGAGACGTAAAAAGATGCGTCGGGGAATCTCTGGATGATCCTCTCTAGTCCTGAATTTTCCCAAGATGTCATCTACATAATATTCCATTATATCATTTAACATATCGTGAAAGATGACAGTCATAGCCCATTGATATGTTTCACCTACATTCTTTAGGCCGAATGACATGACTTGATAACAGAATTTTCCCCAAGGGGATGTAAAATTTGTCTTATTTTGATCCTATTATGGTATTTTTATCTAATCAGATCCTGAAAATCCATCCATGAGGGACAAAATTTCATAACCTACAATAGAATCAACAATCATGTCGATGTTGCAAAGAGGAAAATCATCCTTAGGACACACTTTATTTATATCTCTAAAATCAGTAAAAATCTTGATACCAATGGGTTTTTTATGTATGTGTACTATATTGTAAATCCACTTTGAATAATCAATAAGCCTAATGAATCCTACTGCCATTAGTTTCTATAGTTCTTCCTTAACCAAGAGTGCAACATGAGGATGCATATTTCAAAGCTTCTACTTGATGGGCTTTTCTGATTCATGCACAACTAAGTTATGCACTACCAATGATGGATCCAAGCCCAACATGTCTGCATAGGACCAAGAAAATATGCATGAGAATTCCTAAAGTAGTATGACAATTTTTTTCTTTTCTTGGGCTGAGAGTGAGGCTCCCAACTTAACCATTATAGGTTGCTCTTATGTTCCAATATTCACATCTATAGTCTCCTCCACTAAAAACTTAGACTCATCCTCCATATACATAGGATCAGGGAGATATTGAGATATTCTTCTGAGGGTGTCTCAATGAGATTTTCACCCTTATGCTAGTCATCTTTTATGTCTCTAAATTTTTCCACTTGTTTGTCCACCAATGCCTCAAAAAGGTTTTCACTGTAGGAATTAGAATTTTTATTTGTAAAAGGATTTTATGAAGATATTTCCCCCTTTTTTTTCTTATTTTTATGGCTGCAGAACTCAACCTTCTCCCCAAAGTACGTGTAGGCATCAAGATTGATGGATAATTATTTCTTGTGATCACTAACTAAAATGTCATCATGGAGACCCATAAACTCACCAATTTCTTCGTCATCCTCAAAGAATTCAATTATTACATGGTGTTGTTGGTCCTAGTTAATAAGGGAAGGGTGGAAAAGGTTTAATTCCATAATGGTAAGGGTTATATATAGGATAGCCATTTCAAAAAATAAGTTCGTAGAGGCAAGTTCCTCGTAGAGACTATATTGGGAATTTTTCTCTCTATCGTAATTAGTCAAACTATGATCGCATTAAGAAGGGATAGCATAGACCTCTAGAGGATTGGATCCATACAGTCAGATACCAATACCATACTTACATACCTTGTAATGGGGTGTTGGAAGAGGTTCCCACACACCTCATTCATCGGTACCACACCCATAGCCTTAATATCCCATAGTGTACATCATTTTACTGGGGATAACATACTTGGGTGATTGATAGCATGAAGCCATCTCATCAGTAGAATACTAAAGTATAGAAGTTTCAAGTAGATTTTCATCTGCCAGGAGACCACCAGGAGTGAAAGTGTCAATGTTACAGTGCTCTCATGAGCATTGATACTTGTAGTACAACCTACCATGTGTTATGGGTGATAGAGGTAGATCAGAAATTAGGAGGGCATGTTGGAGATTATATTCTCCACATTCGGTTGAAGCTGGTTGCTTTGATTTTCATGTCCCAAGAAAAGGGAGAGATTGATATAGAATCACTATCATCATGAGGGGATAAAATATCTATATCAACTTGAGAAGTAAGAGCCTCTCGAGTTGATCCAGATACATTATTTTGGTTGAGCCTCTGATTGATTTTGAATAGCTATTTAGGTTACAGGAAAATCATATGTGGAAGGGAAATAACCAAAAAGTTCTCTACAATGGGAAAATGGTTGGGGATCTCCTTGAATGGTAATATTTTTTCCTTCATAACTCAGTTTAAGGCACTGATGATAAGTGAAAGGTAATCTATGCGGACCAAGGAACATGTTGTAAGGAAGTTCTAAGTCCAATACATGGAACTTGGTATCATGATTAGTAGGTCCAACTCCCACAGGTAAGGGGGTCATCCTAACTAATTTTTGCTCTTCATTGTCATAAGCCTTGATAGTAATAACTTTAGGCTCTAGATCAACATTATTGTGGCCTAATTTCTTAACCAGCTTCAAAGTGAAAATATTTATGCCTGATCTACCATCCATAAGCACTCTTTTAATCTTCTTATGGGTGACAATAACCTTAATATACAAGGGTAGGTTGTGTGTATGATCATCATGTGGGAATTTCATGTTGACTGAAAGTGATGTGTTCTAAAGGAGTAATCTGCACAACCAAGGATTGAAAGCACATATGATCTACATCGGTTGAAACTCCTTACCCTTGGAGTGTTTTAAAAATAATATCCTTATGCACACTAGATATTTTGAGAAGATTTATGATCAAAATATTAGTAATGGTTTCCTCAAGTTTCTCTAAAATTTCAAAATGATTATCTTGAGGGGTAGGTTGAGGAGGTTCTAAGATAACAAGAAAAGCATGTCGTGTTTCCACTTCAAACTCTCTCACTTTAATCTTAATAGTGTTGATATGCTCAATGGGCGGGTATACATAACCAATTAGAGAATCAAACATATTGGAAGATTTATCAATATAGTTTCCAATTTTATTTTGGGAAGAATGACCTTGATCCAAAATTTCTCCCCTTTATTATGCTTATGAAATGGTTCTTTATATATTCATAACTGTGCGTTGGAATATTTGATAGGTCTAGTTGAGTCCATTTCAACTTCTCCACTGTCAATGAGATCTTGTATGAAGTGTTTAAGCTTCAAACATTTATAGGTGTTGTGTCCCTTAACACGAGAGTATGCGCATAATTCATGGTCTCTATACCATGTATGTTTTGTTGTATCATCTACAAAAGGAACCGTGTTAGGGTATGTGAACATGTTTACCACATCTAATTTTTTTAATATTGATGAAAAATAATCTGTAAGAGGGGTAACCACACGAGGTTTAAATTTAGATATTACAGGTTCTTTAGTAAGATTTAATGGAGACTTATTTAGAACAATGTACACACGTTTATTATAGATTATTCCATCTCCTACAACATTTTTATTCTTGTTTTGAAAGAACTTAGGTTTAGCTTCGTGATGTTCTCAGGAAAACATTCTCAAAGTTTCTTTGGCTAAAAAAACCTTTTCTATTTGAATACCTTTTTCAATAACCTCCTCGAAAGTATTCACAAAGTGCATCTATAGGTAAAAATATATTTCAGGGTTTAAGTTAGGTACAAACATGCTAACCAGTTGTTTCTCTACTATTGAGCAAGGGAAGTGACTAGCTAACCCTAGCCATCTCTATAAGAAACTAGTGAAGTTCTCATTATTTCTTTGTTTTGCATTACATAGGTCTAACATGGTAACATCACTTTCCATGTTGAATGAAAAGTGATGTACTAAAATTTCTGCTAATTCATCCCATATGAAGATGGACCCTCTAGGTAGATGGAGGAACCATTCCAACACTTGTCCCCCAAGACTCCGTGGGATTAGATGGATAAGATAGTTGTCACTATTGGAAACCTCTTCATAGGCCATAAAGAAATCTTTTACGTGATCATGTGGATCACATATAACTTTGTATTTATCGAACTTTGGACAATCGAAAGAGAAATGTGTTCTTAACATTGCTTTGTCAAAGATATATGGGCATAGTTCTTCGAATTGATACTTTTTACTGTGACCTACATTAGTTTCATGTAATGTGCCAAGGGTGGTCGAATATTTTTCCTCTCGTAGGTGAGGCAGGCATATACACACAATTATCCTTAAAGGTTTCACCACCTCTATTATTAGTATATAACTCATGGTACGTAGATTTTGGTTTCTCCTATCAAGGAGGCTTAGTATAATATTCATGATACATAGCTCTAGGCTTCTCTTGATAAGGAGTCTTGACTATACCTGAATCTCTATGGATATGAGAAGATAAGCTCACCAATTAGTGACTAAGAGTTTGCAACTGTGGTTGTACCATGATATCTTCATTTGGGTTCTATTTGTGATTTTCACAAGGAGGTGGTTTTTCACAGTCTTCATGTTCTACATTTCCATCATAGTTAATCTTAACAATAGGTATACGATGACCACCACTTTCTCTAGAAGGGTCTTCTTCATCATTTCATTGGCAAAAAATAGAAGATGATCTGTGGTTTAACATTTCATCAATGTTTCTAAGGGGGCATTCTACCTCTTCGTCTGCATGAACCATATTCATGAGAAGAGAGTGATCAAACATAGGTGGCAACTTTGCCCCTAATTCTACAACACACACCAGGACTTCATTTCTCTTCTGAAAGAGGAAGTTGTCTATGTGGGCAGGTTTAAAATCAAACTCATTCCGAGGAGAGTTATTCTCATCACCACTATGGTTGACCATGTTATCGTCTTCAAAAAAAGGGTTCAACTTATCATTTACAAAAGGATTCGACCCTAATTTTTGGTGCCCCATTCTTTTAATAGTCGGTATAATAGGAATTGTTTCATTAAAGGTAACATATGTGTATAAATATTACAAGGATCCTAGGTAAAATTGAGTAGTGTGACAACTATAAAACTGTCACAAATAATGATAAATAATATCTAACAAGTAATGGAAAAGAATCCAAAGAATCAAGGTACAACAAACTAATGAATGAAAAAGGAAACTAAATTGTATGATGACTAGCACCATGGATAAAAAAGCAAGTTATAGAAAATAATCTAATCACAATAGTAACTACTCCCTACATCTCAAATGTGGTTTAGTATAAAAATGACAACACAATTTCAATACTTAAATCAAGCTTAGGAGAAAAAAAACTTAAGTATCAAAATGATGTTGAAGTGATTCTTAAACAAGGTATACTCAATTTTTTTCAAACACAAACAAAGACCAAGTCTTGGAAAATGGATGTTACAAATGTGGGCAGTGTAATAATACTACTTGGATACGTTAATCAAGCCTTTAGGAAAAGAAATACATTAGTATCAAAATAGTATTGAAATGATGCAAATAGAGTAATGGTGACACTCTTAAAATCTCAAGGAAATGTTTGGATAGAAACAAGGTCTAATTATAACAAGAAGTTGATAGTCCGCAAGTAGCGTAACAATACAATCTAGAGACTTAAAGCAAGTTTTCCAAAGAAAACAAGACATAAGTATCAACACTATATTGGGTTGATACGAGACGCGTAATAACTCAAGAGGAAATAAGTGATGAGACACCTTAGCTACAATGAGATGTCTTGATGTGGGTATCAAGACAAGAGATTTACCAAAATATGAATACATACTAACACATTTTCAATGCTTACTATCACAGTCACAATAAGTAAGGATGTAAGCGGGTGAAAAAGTGGTGGAAATGATTTTTGAAAACACTACGTAAGTATGTTTTCTTTTTGTCCCAAAAGGGCAACAAGAAAACAAAGGAGATAGACTAAGTGGTGATGAAAAATACTTGGCGTAACTTTGATATAGTTTTGCCTTGTCTTAAGACAAGGTAGAATCTAGGAAAAAGTAAACATTGTAAGTTTCGTGATGAATTTCATGTGGCTTCAAGTTTAATGGAATCTCCCCTTGTTTGAATAACAAGGTTTTGACTCTAAGAAAGTCGTTGCTTTGTGAGAGCTCGTTAGAAAACGATGGATAAAATCAAGTTGGACCCAATTCAAAATGGTTTCCTAGGATTTTTTTCTCAAACTCATGAATTCTTACCTAAGAGAGGTACGTATTTCTAGAATTTCTTCTAGAAAATACACCATTACCTCACAATAAAATTAGTGAATGGAGCCTCATACGGGTAACATGAAGCTTTTCTCATAAGTGTTTTCAACTAGTCAAGTTGGTTGGGGGGCACTTCCTATTTCATCCACCAATTCTCTCAATATGTGGACTTCTTTGGGATTCCTACGGTAATTTGCATAATGAATTTTATGGCTTATGTCAAGCTACTTCCCACAGTTTAAAGTGGATAGGTTTTAACCCTTAACCGAACCTACAAATACAATTTTTTCAATAGAACGGTATTTTTTTAAATTTTTGATCTTAATGAGGTTTAGAACACCATAGGAAACCTATAACACACGTGTATTTAGTATTTGTTTAGATCCCTTTTCTTTGACAAACGAGTATGGTCCTTGTTGGCAAGAAAATTTGTTGGGTGGACAAACTTGTGGATTTATTGCCAATGCTTTGGGAATCTAAGTCCCTCTACTTAATTGGTGCAGCTGTCATATGTGCATGTGCATAAAAAGGTGGATTTCTATGGTGGCCTTCAACCAGGGATCCAACAGGGGCACTCTACTAACCCTGCAAAAAAGCTAGCAATCTCTTGCTAGGGAAAACTTTGTCTCAAGAGTGGGAAAGGGGAGTGAGAAAAGAGGTAGGAGAACTAATGTTACAGGTAGAAAATTATATTCCTACAAACACACTAGTTGGAAACTTCATCACATGCATTCATGAGAAGAACTAACCCTGCAAATAGCAACAAGACCAAATAGAATTTATTGACCACAAAGTATCAAGAAACCCCTTAGTCAAAGAAATATAGAAAATCCTTATTCTTGTATTGATTGCTCAAACCAAATTTGTACATAGTGGAGAAATAGAGGAAATTTGAGAATGAGGGGAATGGAAGAATTTGGCTATCTCCTTTGTTCTCTCAATACACTCTTGAGTTTACAAAATCAATCACCAACCCTTTGAAATGGGAAATGCGTTACAATTTATAGAAGGAAAGGTGACTTATCGTCTTCCTCATGACCCTCCATATGCCTTATTTCCAACTTTAGACTATTCATATTCCTACCAAAATAATTAAGTCCCTTTTATAAAATCAAAGCAACTTAATTTACATTATGTTTCTAGAGTCACTTTTAAGTGACTTGAAGGCATATCAAAAAGTGCAAACCCCAAAGAATAATTAGAACATTTGAATGTGAGAGAAAGTTGGGGGGAAGAGGAGAGAGAAAGATAGAGAGAAGAGGAGGAGGAGATGTCACCTGATGAATTTTGTTGATCCTCGTTGATGGAAATCTCCAAATGCAATGAAACTATAAATCTTCGAACTCCTTGCACAATGTGAAACTCCTCCAAATTAGCTCACAAATGCTCACCAAGTTGAATGAACTAATGTGGATCTTGAATTCCCTGTGAAAAATGACTAGGATGCTCCTGAAAAATGATGTCCCCTTGAATGATTATCCTTGTACATCCCATTTTCCAAAACTTCTCTTTGAGTGTAACTTACTATTTTTAGTAAGTGTGAAAAAAACAAATCCCTCGATCCTTTATTGAGTGTTGTGACCTTGATTCCCCTTTCTTCTTGAGTTCATCACTCCTTTGGATCAAATTTCTATTTTTAGCAGGTGCTCAAGGGCCCACTTACTATTTTTAGTAAGTGCCAAAAATTTCCGTTCTAGTGAATTCTCAGCTGTAGTGCACCTCTAATATCTTCATCTCCTTCGCAGGTTCTTCTGTTGATGACTTTCCTAAAATAACAGTTCCTATTTAGTAGACCTCCTATTTTTAGAAAGTTGTCCTCTATGAGTCAGATTGACATGGAACAAAATTTTTTGATATGATTTTTTCCCAATATCATCCCTCTGAAATTTTGGGTCCGCCCGCTTAATAATCCAAGAGATTTTAAAGTTTTAATTTTCAGACCTGGTAGTGCTTTTGGGTACGACAACCATTAATGGACCTCAAAATTACAGGTCTGGTTTTCTCCTCCATTTGCAAAGAAAATTATATTTTTGATGTGGGATTTTTCTTCTGGTGCTTCACGTGTGATCTTACTTCAATCCGGCAACTAGTTTGACAGGAAATCCCACTTCTTTCTTCGTTGAGCCGGAAAGGAGATTTCTTCATTGTGGATGCTCTATTACACGAGGGGGGATTTTGAAGGTGTATTTTTCATGGTCTTGGGAAAATTAATGAATAGAAATAAACGGTTCATTGTTTCATGCATCGGCTTGCAATATTTCTTCAGATCTTCATTTTTTAGGCTATGGAGATTTTCATTGTTTTCTTCCTCATGTTCTTCCTTTATCCTTCTCGTTTTGATGAAAAAACATTTTGAGACCTGCACATCACTGTGGGGAATTTTTTTTAGCTCTTGGGTTGAGTAGGTCTGAGCATTTGCAATGGTGGAGTGATGGTAGAATGTTGCAGAGGAAGTATGGAGGAATGAAGTGCACATATAACTGTTAGAAGTTAGAAGCGAGAAAAAGCGACACTTGGAGAAAATTCAAAAGATATGCACAAGTAGGGTTTGGGCACATTTTTCCATGCTTTAGGTTCCTAACCTCAAGGATTTTAGGGACATAAAATTCCATGGTGGTCAAGATGATGACATGTGGCATTTGATCCAACGACAGGGAATGAAGGAGGAAAAAGATGCTTTAAAGTACTAAGAGCTGAAATGCGGTCACATGGGTGTCCAGAAGAATCCTTATGGGGGATGGGCTCATTTTTCAAGGTATTATGTTCCCCACCTCAGGTGCATAAGGGACATAAAATTCCACGGTGGTCCTGGAGCTGACATGTGGCGCCCAATCCAATGGCAGGGAATGAATGCTCTAAACAAGCACCTGGAGGCTGAACTGTGATCACGTGAGTGTCTAGAAGACTCCCTGTGGGGGATGGGTGAATTTTTTAAGCTATTATTTCCCCCACCTCATGTTCATAAGGGAAATAAAACTCCACGGTGGTCCTGGAGCTGATACGTGGTGCCCAATCCGACGACAGGGGATGAATGCTCCAAAAAAGCACCTGGGGGATGAACTATCAAGTCGGGAGGTCATATGAGGGTCCCATAGGTCCCATGGAGGCTGGGAAAAATTTTCAAGGTCTGATGTACCTGACCTCATGGATGTCGGGGACATGAAATCCCGCTAGGCTCTTGGTGCTGACATATGTCCTCTCGAAAAATGACTAAGTCTTGAACCACCTTTAAGAGGGTAATTTGGAATGAAGATAACTTGAACTCCCAGTGGTATTTCTTGGTAAAATTTTATATGAATCTAACTAGAAATGGAATTTTTAATCCAATGATGGGGGTCTCATGTCTTGATTCAACCATCTGATTCCTAAAAAATCAGATTTTTTATCTAGGACTCCATTTGTGCCTGAGAAAAACTACCTTCCAATCATATGCGCCAAGGTGTTGTGAAAAATATTATTTCACCATCATGTAGGTCTTGTAATTATATTTTCTAATTTTTTTATTTTACTTCTAACTCCATCCGGAGCTCTTGGAATCTTCTTCTGAATCCCAATAGTTGTTTTACGCCTATGTATCGCCTAGGCTTGTGAACCCTGTTTTTAACTCAGACTGCTCCAAGTCTTGCAAAACTTCCCCAAACCTTCTAAGATCATTTCCACGATGTTATAAGGTCTTCCATTCACCTCCATGTTGAAATTTTCCCTTCCGTTTCGCTCTAGTGGGTTGATCTAGTCTTGGGAAGGCCATTGATAACCCTTCTCGTGACTCCCCAAAATTTGCATTTTCAACGAAGTCCTAAAATCACCTAGGGGAATGAATGGAATTTATTAAATCACCTAGGGGATGATATAACATTGGTTGGGAGGTAATTTGGACTGACTGGACAAAGTCGGGGTTTCTAGGAATGATAAAACATGAAAAATTCGGCATAGGGGTATAGTTGTCATGCTTGGAAACTTCCAATTTCCCTATTGTACATTTGCACGAAAACAATCCTACAATTAAATAGTTAGTAGTTATCCAAAAGATCTACAATATTACAAAAGAGGATTAAATGTTGTTTTTCGGTTCTCAAGATCATCTAAGGACGTAAGAGAAGAGCATAGACAACAAGTAACTCAACTAGATAGCAATGAAAATCCTTTTAGAATCAAATAACTACAACCTGTTTTGTATAGGGTTCATACAAATTAATCCAAGTTCTTAGAAAATGAAAAATAAATTTTCTTTTGATTCTCAATATCATACAATGGTGTAAGAGAGGAGCATACACAAGCTTTAGCTTAAATCGTATTAATGAAAAAAATTTAAATCAAATGATCATAACAGTGCTTTAAAAAAGGTTCATTCCCTTAAGCACAAAAATGAATAATGAAATTTCCCACTTAATCTAAATGTTAGGAAATGAGGACTAAATTTGCTTTTGTTTCTAAAGATCACAAAATGGTGCAAGAAAAGAGCATACACAAGATTTAGTCAAAATTATACAACGCATGGAAAATCAATACTTATCAAATCATTATACATGCTAGAAAATTGACCTAAATCAAAAACCTGCAAGAACAAAAGTGAAACCCTACAAAATAACAAAAAGTGTAAAAAATCCAAATATGAAACCCTAGCCAAAAATTAACACATCACACTAGTGCAAGCCTATTCAACAGTATCGCAAGCTTCAACATGATAGTGCAAGCATCTCCACACTAACGCAAACATCTTCACACTAGCGCATGTCTGAGATAAAAAACACAGATCATTGAAAATAAATTCAATGCTAACATAGGCAGAGAGACGGTAACATAAGCCAAGTCACAGTAGCACAAGCCTAACATAGAGGACCAAAATTCTAGTTTAATAGTAGCGCAGACAGAGAAACACTAGCGCAAGCCTAGTAATGGTAGTACAAGCCTGGTAACGACAATGCACGACTTTTGAAAGTAGTGCAAATGGTTTCACGCTAGCATAAGGCACTTGTAGAACTTCAAAAATACATGATTTTGACAAGAAGAATGTCAAAAATCTAAAAAAAATCCAATTTGCTTCAAATTTGACAACACTTCACCTCCCTTATTCTTGCAGAGAGCACAAAAAAACAAACAAACTCAACTAATCTAGTTAGAAAACTCTAGTTTAATTTACAAATGCAAAAATGAGGGTTAGTAAGAAAAAAATTGAAATTAACTATAAGAGACAATAGATTCAGGTTCCACTGGGCGTGCAAAATTTAGCCATACTAAACTAACTATACTAGTTACATGAAAGCTAACACCAAGTAGCTTCAAAGGAAATTTAATCTACTAAGGACATCAAGATAAGATCTTAAAGGAAAAAACTATTCTATTGCATAAATAAGAATTAAATCTTCTAATTTTAACCATTCCTACTCTTGTATGTATGATTACTCTAAACATGAGCCTCTTTAGATCACAAGAAATCAAATTTGTGTGTTAATCTCCAAAGAGAGGGAAGGATCTCACCAAGAAATGACTAAAAGGCCATTATTAGATCATCCTTTCTATTCAACAATGGTTGAATGGATGCAAAGATGAAGTAGCTATTCCAAAACAATGGAGAATGCTCTTATCAATATGCCTATAATTTCCACTATTAAAAGTGTGGTGTGGTGTGTGAGGGGAATAATAGGTTTATTTTATAGCTTTCCAATTTGAAGAAACATGAATCCTAGTGCATGTGGGATAAATGATAAAGTGTAATTATAAGAATTACACTTTATTAGAAGAATTAAAAAATGATTAGCAACTCATTGGGAGTTGGGGGTGCTTTAATTAATCAAATAGGATTAATTAATAGGCTAGGATAAGATTAGAAAGCCATTGGAGATTATTTGGAGGGAAATAGGAAGATTTTGAATGGATAGAAGGGGGTTTTAACTAATAATAAGATTTATTGATTAAATACGAGGGTAAATAGGCTTAATTAACTAATAATAACTAATTATTTGACTAGAAGAGGATTATAACTAGCAAAGTGTCATTAACTAGAATCCGGAAGTGAAGTAAAGGCTAGTTAATTAAAAAAAATTTCGTTAATTGATAAAAATGGAGGGAAAAATTAGTTAATTAGCGGGAAATCAATAATTTTTATGAAAATAATGGGAAAGAGGGTAATTAGTACAATTTTAGTAGTAAAACTGTGTAGGCAGATTTTAGGTGTCTACAACTATCACCTAAGCTTTCTCTCAAAAGGCACCTAAAGCACTCCAATGCATTCATTTGGAATTCATTCAAGGGACAAGGTAATACATAGTCTACGTACACTACATAGGAAGGGGGAGTTCATTCTATTCCATACACACATTTACATATTCTAAAAAATATAGCCCACTATCTAGTGCATCTTGCACAAGGGATTCCTAAGGGCACCATTATTACATGCACTCATAAGAACTACATGGAGTTTGAGATGTAGTGTAATGATTAGTCACAAGTTAACTTTATCAGATGATTGTAGGGGTCAGTCTGACTCCCCATATTGCATCTTTTGTTTTTTATATTTGATGTGGTTTTATGGGTTTTGTAGGTGAACTTCTATTTTGTAGGTTATAGGTACCTTTGGTGATGAAGGAACAACATACAACTGATCAACATGGGATATTTATGACATGGTAAAAATTAGATTCCAGCCATTTACACAGTCACAGGCACCGATTAGTAGTCTCTGGCGCCCAGGCACCCATGTTTGACTCTGTTCGTAAGTTTCAGAATTTATCCTGAGCATTTTTGACATTATTCACTTCATGTTCAATAGTTTTCCCAGTCTAGGACGTTTCCAAATCAAGCATAAATTAGTTAAGTCATTCTTCCTACGTCTCTTTCTTTGCGTTTCATACTTACTTATTTCCTTATGCCATATTGTACTTAACGGTTGTATATCATAGTTTACATCAGTTACTCTGTAATAGGATTTAATAAATCTATTTTTTGTTAAATAATTTGGTGAACTCGTACCATCATTTAAATACTATTAATTTCCTTATCTATTTCCAGATTTAATATACTAGAATCCTATCACCATGAGTGTCTCCATCCGTGACTTTTTATGGGATAATCTTGAATGCCAAACTAAAATACAATCTTTTATGTCCAACACTTATATTCATCCTCATGCTTCTCCTGAATATGTGTATCATAAATTTACTATAACATTATCTTTTTAGGAAGACCATATCACTTTTACATCTATAGGAATTCCTTCTTAATATATTTTGGATAATGAACCCCTCTTTATATTCATGATTGTATCAATAACATATGGGTTAAACTAGCTTTAGTTGATAATGGTTTCGGCCATAACATTTGTAATCTACCATTCCTTCAACAAATTGGCCTTTCCAAAGCATCCTTAATGCCATCATATATTTGTATTCGTGGCTTTGAAAATATTCCTAAAAAACTCTTAGGTATTGTAGAAATCTAAAATGTCAACATGCTTAATTACGATCAATCTGTCTCACAAATAACATCATCACCCATATAATAATTAATTAAAAAATTAATCCATTATCATTATTTATCATTCCATCATTTATCCTTTTAAATCATTATTAAATCCCATTTTACCATTAATATTTTTATCACTTATCATTTATTCCATTTCATCATTAATCGCATTAATCCATTATTATATCCTACTATTCATTATCTTAATCCGTATTAACATTTTCTAGGAATTTAATATTCCTATATCTACCTACCCACCTACTCTACACATCCCTACACCTAGCCTTTCCATGTAACCTCACCCCTAATCATCATTTAGTAAACTAATCTAACTCTAATTCTAATTACACGTTCCACCTCTAAATCTAGAGGCTTCTATTTCTAGAAGCCTATCTAAACTTCCCTCCATTTAAAAAATTCAAACAAACCTTCAACTCTCCATTGAATCTTCTCTCAAATTATAGAATTTCCATTCTAGAATCCTCCATTCTTCTCATCAATTCTCCACCCTTGATCCAAATCCAACTTGGTTTCATCTTATTATTCTCATCAATTCTCCACCCTTGATCCAAATCCAACTTGGTTTCATCTTAGCCATTGAATCATCCACCTACAAAGCAGCACTCATGTCTTAAGGGGCTGTATTGAATTTTTAGGTGATAATTAAATTATTTGGGGCAGTCTTTATGTGTGCATTAATTAATTCAAAGGGGGCGGCGATTTGTTAGAAATAATAAATTAATAAATAAAGGCCGACTAATGTTAATGAAAGGGTGTGATGGTTTAAGGTGTAATTCCCTTTTGAAAAGGTAAAAAAGGCTATATAAGAAGATTCATATGAGACTTATAAAGCATGGATTCAAGTTGAATATCTTAAGGAAAAAGAAGAAGAGGAGGAAGCGTAAGGGCAGAATTTTAGAACAACAAATTTGAAAGTAAGAAGAATAATTTTCCATTATTCATTGAGGAAGCAACAAGTTCAAAAGTGGAAAGCAAATTTTGTAAGGAAGGTTGGTGCCTTCATATTTGAAGAGATCGGTGTCTCTTGTTGAGTTGGTGCTTAGTAAAAGGGGTGAGTGCTCCTGTAGGTTGGTGCCTACAAAATTGTGATTTGGGGACTAGTGTCTCTAGTAGGTTGGTGCCTACAAATTTTTGAGAAATATATATATAAAGAAATAAGTTTCTCCGTGATTTTCTCCCAAAAGGGTTTCCATGTATATCTGTGTCTACTTGCATTAAGTTTTGTGTTCTTTGATTGATTTGATATATTCACATTTCTCATGTTTATAGATCTAAGTTCAAGTATTAAAGTTTGAAATAATTTCATAATACTGATTCACACCCCCCCTCTCAGTATTATCTTGTGCTCAACACTTAGCCATTGAATCATCCAGGCCTACAAACTATAAATTGAGCTCTCCTCCTCCATGAGAGCTAGTTAGATGATCTTAAGAATCCTTAACCAAACTTTTCCATTTTTATCATCCAATCAATCCATCATCACTCTATCATACAATATATCAATTATCATTATTCATCAAGAAAATCCAAGCTCAATCAAAGGGGAGATGTTGTCTAAATGAATCCACAAATCTGAAGCAAAGAAACTACAATCCAACATCTTGAGCACATTAAACAAATCAAAGGGACCTCTAATTTGGTTTCTAATTTGAATTTTGCACTAACATATACTTTTCATATGTAGGTACAATCACACTTCCCATTACTTTGGGCCATGCACTTTGTCCACCCCATTCCATGTAATGCCTATAAATATTAATTATAATATTCTCCTCAGACAAACTTGGATCCATGTGATGCATGTGGTCCCTTCAACCCTTCACACATGTATTAAATTCCTATACCAGGGTGTGGTCTATGAGGCCTTGGAAGATCCCTCTCCATTTTCCTTTTGCAAAATTATTGATCATTCACCTAAAGCCCATACTTTGGTCACCCCTCCTCCTAATTTTAAAAAGTATGGTCTTGGGTATTGGCATATGCTTTGTTACAGTTCACTGGCACTAGATTAGAAAAATATGCAAAAGGAGTCAAAGAACCTCTTTCCATTCCCACACAATCCACCAGACTCAACCTTGGATATCTCCCTTCATTTACTCCTTCTATTCCCACCATATCTCCTCCTGAGGTTTACACTATTTCACATAACCACCATCACAAAAAATAATTTCCATATGTTCTCCATACTACATATTACTTTGGAAAATCTAATCCTCCTAACAAAAATACTGATACTCCTAAGACATTGCCAATATTTCATCATGGCATGGTCTCTCTTCCATCTGCAAATAAATCTCCATCACTCATACACTTTGGGGGCATTGAATTATCCTCCCCCATCATAGTCACACATTTTAATCAACATTTGTCTATCTAGGCTATTCACATATGCATCTATACATTACTCTTGCTTTGCAATTCATGTGAATCTTTCTAGAAGCATTTTCTCATATTTACACTCTGGGCACACCTTGCTACATCTCTATATGATCCTATACTACCCCATATGTGATTTTATACTCATGCTTAGTTATGGATCCTTCTATTCATGGTACACATACTACTTTATATATATGATGCACATCATTTAGTGCACTATACATACTTTGGCTATTCTTTCTCACAATGGCCTAACAACTCCTCATGTACACACTTGGGGGCATCACACTCCCCCCTTCTAGCACTATCAATTATCTATAGTTTCTACTTTTACACTTTATACTCCATTTTCCATGTCTAAGAATACTCACTTCATTGGTACACACATTGTATCGTCATTACCCGATGACACAATCTCATGCTACGGTTCACAGTTGACTTTTGAGGGCATATTGCATCAATGAACTCCACATTACAAACTTCACACTCTACGTGTCACAACATATATTTTCTAGCATCAAATCTCACACGACACACTCGTTACCCTACAATGCACTCTAGTTCCACGATTCATACTCAAATGCGAAGGGTCTAACTATGAAATGAACCTCACCATAATCACTTTTCATGCTCTATGCTTCATGATCTATATTTCTAGCACACATTTTCAAACCATTACCCTTTAATGAACTCTAGTTCCATCCAGTTCATACTCGACTGTTGAGGGTCTAAATATGAAACATGAACCTCACCATAATCACTTTTCACACTCTATTCTCCATGATCTATCTTTCGAGCACACATTTTTAACCATTTCCTAATGACACATTCTTTTTATTTGGTTCATTCTTGAATATTTATGGGGAATTTATAAATGAACCTCATTTCATGCACATCCACTTGGGGTAATGCATCTCCTCCCATATTCACACTTTGCATACCACACCATCACACTCATACAATATTTTCATATCTTAGTTGCATTTATTCTTGCTAGCTTATACTACTTACATCTTTCAGTTTGCTTACTATGCTAGTAAGATATTCAGTATGTCATTATATTTCTATACACACACATGCACTTTCACTTAGACTTTTGGAGTGAATAAGAATTTCTTACATATTTTCATACACTGCAACGATGCTTACCACTGTACCTTTTACCATTCCCACTAAGGCTCCTAGGGGCATCTACATTTACTAGTCTCACACATTACAGGTGTTATCATTTCATCATATACTACTTCTTATTCTTACTAGCACACTACTTATTCCATTGATACATACATGATTTAACATACACTTTATATTTTTAACATGCTAACAAGTGCTTTATGTGTAGCATTTTCCTTGCGAGACTATATGCCACCATGGTGGTCTGTTACATTTTGCTTTCCTATTGTATGTTATTGTTCAAGTGGGCTATGCCCTTTTCCTTGTATGCTCATTATATGCTTTTTTCCGCTTCTTCCTTGGGTATCTTGTTACATTGTGATTGATGTCCCATGTTTGAAACCTACTTTACATGGTTTATCTTGTTTGCAAAATTTCTTGTTACATTGTCTTCCATTACATGCTTGCTATTTTTTTCTACTAATACATGATTCTAGCCACTTTGTTTGCATATGCCTTGGTTTATACCATGCACATCCCCTACCCCTTATAGGTATCAGCTTCATATCAACATTAGGTTCTCTCTTTTGGACCGCACACTCCTACAGTTTTCGCATGCATCCCAAACAAGGGGGGCATACATTGGGTGAATAAATCACCCATATAACAACTCAAAGCTAGAGTTCATATATGCACTTTACACAATTAGCACAACATACATTTACATAAATGGATCAGAATCAAACTTGGGTCAGAATGAAAACAAAAACACCAACGCCCAACATCAAACATAAGTGCCTAGGTGCCAATGTCCTCCCCTAGGTTCCTATGGCTTTGGGGCACATACAATAAACTTATCATATCAACACATTCTACCAAAGTATTCAGAGTAGTTGCCAAATTATAGGAACAATCCTCCAATCATAGAATGCATTATATTTCCTATATTCAGTACAATCAAAATAATTTAGAAAAATCGGGGCAATAGGAAGAAATCAGGGACACACCATCTACATTGGCGTTTTATAAAAAATATTCATGGAAGAAGAGTAACATTATACCTCTCTCCTCAACACTTGTTCTTTGTCATGAGATCACCCAAAAAACTTGCACTTGACGTGAGATTGCCCAAAAAACTCACTCTTGGTGTGAGATTTCCCAAAAAACCCAAACTTGGCATGATATCACCCAAAAAAATCACTCTTCACAATATTTCATGACATTTTTCTATCATTTTACACTCTTATACATCAGTTACACACTTTCCTTTACACACTTTTACATACTTATGCACAATTTTCTTTGATTTATCATATACAATACTTTGAATACATTATTGCTCTTCTTTTTGCAGGTTTATCCTTATAAGAATAAGAAAACAAAAACTACGATGTAAATGCATATTTTTCACACCCTAGGGTCATTTTCCTTTCCTAGTTTCCACGCTTCATTTTTGTATCATTCCATGCTTCACTTGTCCACTCAGCATGCATTTCACAACATGCTCCACATGGTTATTAGGTACATATCTCTTATCTACTTTATGTTATCGAGTATTCACTCAACAACATAAAGTGGGGGTAAAAGTAGACACAAAATCAAACAGTTGGGTACATTTCTAGGTCCTAAACACATACTAACATTCATATGATTCCTAAGAAAGAAAACTAGTAATTAATGACTGTTCTTGGCCTTTTTTTGTGTTTCTTATTTTATATTTGGACTTACACACCCTAAAACCTAATTGGTATTTTAAATATTTATCTTTTATGGCTTCATATACCTAATCCCATCTAGGACATGAGTGTCCAAGTACCATTGTCCCCTCTAGGAGTCCCTGATCCCTTTTTATCTTACTCACTCCTTGTGGGTCTATTTTATCTTTTGGGCATGTTTTACACTTATGGGTTAGCCTTCCAGTTTTCAATTATGAAATTCAAACAAGGGAATCATATAAATACATAATTATAGGTTCAAAATAAAGGACCAAGCTATAAGTATTATTACTATAACCTAATCTTGCACTCAAAAGGAACCTAAAGCACTCCAAAAGATCCATTTGGAATTCATCCAAGGGACAAGGGACTACATATTATACATACATTGTATAAGAAGAAAAATTTCATTCTATTCCATACACACATTTGTATATTCTAGCAAATCTAGCCCACTATCTAGTGCATCTTGCACAAGGGCTTCCTAGGGCACCATTCTTACACACACTCACAATAACTACATGGAATCTAAGATGTAGTGTAGCACTCAATCATAAGTTCACTCTGTCAGGTGACCGTAGGGGTCAATCTGACTCCCCATATAACATATTTCTATTTTTGGATTTGATTTGGTTTTGTGGGTTTTGCAGGTGAACTTCTATTTTGTAGGTTATAGGTACCTTCGGTTATCAAGGAGTTACATATAAGTGATCAACATGGGATATTTGCAACACTTGTGTGACACATTAAAAATCAAATTCCAACCATTTACATAGTCACAGGTGCCCAATAGTAGTCTCTGGCACCTAAACGCCCCTTCCCTAGCCCAGGCGCCCATTCTAACTCTGTTCATCAGTTACATAATTTATCCCAAGCATTTACGACATTATTCACTTCCTATTTAGAATTTTTCCCAATCCAAAACACTTCCAGATCAAGTGTAAATCAACTAAGTAATTCTTCTTACGTCTCTTGCTTAGGATTTCATACTTACTTTCTTATTTTATTGTGTCATATTGTACTTAGTAGCTATATATCATAGTTTACATTAGTTTCCCTGTAATAGGTTTTAATAAATGTTTTTTTAAATCAACATCTTTTGAGGCATTCTGTCAAACATTTCACTTGTCTTGTCTATGCATCCACATTTTGCATGTGCATCTCTACATGGCTTGTTGTAACTACAACATATAAATTGAACTGCAACTTATGTTTTTTATTTATTAGAGTTCATAATATTAGTTGAATTATGCTTCAATTTATTAGGTGTATGATCACTTCATTTACCGACATGTTCTTATTTTGATATTAACTCAAGGGTTTCATGTTGTTTTTCATTTCTTTCTATTACAAATGGCCAACAAACATGGCAACTTATAAAAGATCCAATTGACCATTTTGATCTACAAAAATATTGCTTATATTTAAGTAAGTTTTATAACTAAACTATCATCTATTTTTACTAAAGATCAATATAATAATGTCTTATAATTATAGTGCTTAATGATGTAATGATAATGATGGTGATTCTTCTTATCTGTAGTGATGTCAGCACATGTTTCCATGGATATTGATTCAAAATTCCTCTCATATGGAGTTTTATACTTAATTGCAAAACTAGTTAGAAAGAATAAGATCAAGAATCTATGGCAGCATGTTTGAAGGAGACGTCACTATGTCTTGTAAAACTAGTTAGAAAGAATTAATTATAGAATATATGATATTATGTTTAGAGGAGGTGTCAGAGTGAAATTGTAACTCAATAAATAAGTGTACCATTCTATGTCAAGGGTTAACGACATTTAGGCACCCTTTTGTATTCTCTTCTTTTGATATTAATAAAATGTTTGTGAATCTATTTGTGAGCACAAAATTCAACCCAATTTTTTTTATAATATTGATCACTAGTTCGCTCTAATGTCATTGATGATGTGTATCCATTCATTACACTAGAATACATTTAGTTATTTATTATTCTTGAAATGTAGTTTTTTCATTCTTTACATTTGTATCGTCTCCAAAGAGACAAAAAAATTAAAATTAGTATCGTCTCTAGAGAGACAAAACAAATGAAATTGGTATTGTCTCTAGAGAGACAAAAAAATAGTATTATATATTGTCTCTAAGGAGAAAAAAATGATATTGTCTCTAGGGAGAAAAAATGATATTTTCTCTACAAAGACAACAATGATATTATCTCTAAAGAGACAACAATGATATTGTCTCTAAAGAGACAAAATATGTATTAATCTATATGGTCTCTCGAGAGATAATAATTAGAGACACCCACTTTGAGACGATATACAATTTCTTTTATCATCTCTATTTGATACAATTTGGTTAATCATTGTCTTAAAACACCCCCTTGTAGCAGTGAACTTAGTCAGATTCAGTTTCTTCTAGAGGCCCAAAACTTTTATTTTTGGCCATTTTGTAGCTGATAAACACCCTCCGAGAAAGTTCAGGAAAAATATAAAGCATTTAGAGGTTATTTCAGAGATCATTGATGGTATTCAAGGAAATTTAGGAAATATTTAGTAAATAATTTATCGTTCAGGGACAATTTTCTCAATAGCAGGTTTTCTAAGTACAAGGAATAAACACCCTAAAAGTGAAACCTGAATTTTCAAGATGATTTCAGGAGCTCCATAAGGATTTAAAAGGAAAAAAAATAGGCATTATAAATCTATGAGAAACATCTACATGGTTGGTGCATTAATTTTGATTTGAGGTTTAAAGGTTTCTTAAAACATTCCAAAAAATGCAGCTGCCCCTCTCCATTCCAAACAAAAATGAACCTAAATTTTTCATTTTAGAAATATTCCAATTCTGAATGTTCTTCCATTGATCATATAATGCATTTTGGAGTCAAAATCATATAGTATTTGACCGCAAAACATCATCCTAATCCTTCGTAGTGAAAAAACAAGTCTCCTAGCTATTTCTAGACATCTAGTGCAAATCTAGATTTCCATTTTTGGCCCCAGTCACACTTTTCACTTCCTTGTGTCCAAATTTTCCCATTGGGGGCAATGGGGATATGAGGGACACAAAATTTTGATCTCATCCTCCTCCCCAAGTCACACTTTTGTGTCTTGTGTGTCCCAATTGTCACATTTGTCCCAATTGCCCCATTGTGTAGGGGGATAAGGGGGGCACAAAAGTGCGACCTCAATCCCTCACCTAAGTCACAATTTTATGTCCCAATTATCTCAATTGTATCATATTACCCAAAGGGGACACATGGGAGAAGAAAGTGTGACCCATGCAAATCTTGAGCTCATGGACCCCTATACGACCCCTC